>CAMPET010000089.1:265984-276499 GCA_946803715.1 Beroe ovata
GCGCGCGCGTGTGTGTGTGTGTGTGTTTATGTGCCCGCCGCGTTCTGACGAGTTAACTTGCACACCACGCAGAAGCTCCGATAGGGGGTGCATCATTTACCGTCCATATCATGACATAGCTCACTGCTCTCAATCGTCGTGTGGGTGCGCGGCTTATCAGCATGTTCACTGCATGTGAGATAAGAACTTATCGTGACGACCGACGATAGCCGAGGCATATTGTATTGCACTGTTTTCTTAGTCGTTGCTTTAGTTTTAGTCCAATATTCGGATGTTAGCGCGTCTTAGTTTTTCGAGGTCGGTATTGAAGTTTCCCCTAACTCCGAACAACACTCTTATCGAATTTCACGAAATAGGGAGTCAAACCCTATTTAAAACAGCTTCGGCTGTGTAAACTGAAGATGGTCGCCAGAGAAATTCTTGCTAATATGGACCTAGACGATGTGAGAAATTGTCAATGTATCATGCAGACTGTTGTCAGTTTGCTGTTGTCAGTGAAGATTGTCAGTATATGACTTGCTGCCAGGTCATGTTGTCAATGTGTTGTCAATGAGTGATGTGTTGTCAGTCTGTGTTGTCTCCATGACAACACCCTATCTCCATGACAACACCCTATCCTCATGACTACACCCTATCCCCAGGTGGAATCATATCGTCAGCTGTTCAAGTTATTCGATAAAAACGATGACGGTAGTATCAGTATAGACGAGCTGGGTCACGTGTTCAAGATACATCTAGGTAAACCACTCACGCAGGCAGATCTCGACAAGATTATCGGTAAGTGGACCATAGTTAATGGATACATGCGACCGCTGGAAGTTTTGAAATTGTATCACTATACCGCCAATTAGTGTGAATTTGGTCCGTGGCGATTGCTATTCATGGCAGCCACTTCGCATGGCAGAAAACGGGAAAAATATCGAAAAAACACAAAATTTACTTACAGATCAGGTGGATCGGGACAAGAGCCAGTCCATTGAGTTCAACGAGTTCCTGGAGCTGATGACCTCTGAAACATGGTGTGAGATTGAGAGGGGGGAAATAATGAAGGTAATTAGTAATTACATCCAATTAAGGACAGTGATAGGACAGTGGTGTCAGTGAAGTGTCAAGTAGCGATGCACACACACACACACACACACACACACACACACAAACACAATCAAACNCACACACATTGTCTCGGCGCTAAATCATAATCCATGAAAATACAATGTACATTGTACACCGACCTGCTACATTCCCAGGCGTTCGCAGTATTTGATCGGAATAAGGACGGCTACGTGGACGCGAATGAGCTGCGGTATGCGCTCTGTAACTACGGCGAAGCCATGACCCAAGAAGAGGCAGACGAGGTAAAAAAGGGGGTAATTGGGCTAATTAACTAATTAACTGAGATATTCGGTCTGAACAATGACAGATGAAGTCAATCGTCACACCCCACTCCCTCAGCTGTTATCAGTGGTCGACCTCGACAAGGACGGTCTCCTTGACTACACCGAGTTCAAGTCGATGATGACGGCGGACGAGGACTCGCCCGATTGTCGGCAGCAATGATCCCCCCGTGCGCGCTGACTCCGCGAGTGCAATACACGCATGTGTTACGGTCGTGCCACACCATGTTACCTACCATGTACCATGTTACATACATGGTACCATGTATCACAATGTTACAATGTTACCATGTAACATACCATGTAACATTCGTATGTCAACTACCTGGCCGTGCACGTGTGTATGAAGAGCTACTCGCGCGAGTTCGCGATCCCACTACATGGAAGTTCAGATTTTACTTTTGTTTTGTACTCAAGATATGTGTATGCAGAGAGAGAGAAGTGCATGACAAAGGGGAGTACTTTATTTGAGGACTCTATATATAGAGCGGGATTCTACTCTAGAAAATACCCTATATTTTATAGAGAAAAGATCAGGGACCATATTTTCCACAGATACGAAGTTAGGACATTTAGCATTGTGTGTGTGTGTGTGTGTGTCAGATAACTTAGGATATATATTGATATGTCCATGACTTGATAGTAGCAAAGTCATGACGTAAGAGAAATAACGTCTCTGATGGCGGATCATGTGATGGACTCTCGTCAGTTTTGCATTCCGAAATGTGACTACCTACATGAAGGAAAAACGAAGAACTTGGAATAACACAATCAGAATATCAACGTTTTCCGTTTCGTCGTCGTGAGCTTAGATAGGAAGATGGGACCGATTAACCATGCAGTGTATTAGGACGTCACCAAAAAATTCTCACCGTGGCTTTTGATAGAAAAAGTTTACTGATTTTAATCTAACACGGAGAAAAATAGTTGATGGTTTAAGCTATGAACTTTTTAAAGTGGTATTATATAATGATTGAAATTGATGTGATGACTGATAAAAGATATGACTTTCTCATTCTGGAAGATTAAACAGTATCCTCTCTTTGTTTTATTGATATAATGTCAAATCAACTCAGAACCTCACTTATTTCAAACTCTAATGATTACCCTACCTGCAGTGGTGATAACGCTGAACTGCTTAAAGCGGTCTGTAGCGTCGCAGCAATACACCTTTCCCTCGGTGCTCACAGCTCGATGCAGGCATCACAGATGTGTCAACAATAATCCGACAGCACATAGCAAGTGGACATGTGCCATGCATCCTATAGATAAAACAAGGGGTTAGTTTAAGGTTAAAGTTAAAGGACATAACATAACTAGGGCTTTGGGCAATTCATGACAGTGATACGGATGGGAAAATTCAGGAAATAAATATGAGCCGCGAATCTGAACACAAATCGTAACAATGGAAATTAACAAACATTTTCTATCTAATCTTTATCTGAAATTAATACAAAACACGAAAACTAGCCCCACCGTACACGGGAACACTGATAAAAGTCTGACATTGCTGCAGTGTCCACGCCACACACTCAATTCAGCATACTTCCACAGTATGGATTCCACACCGCACACCTTTTCAACGATCTAACGGGAAGAAAAGACACACATACACAGTTTATTGGGGCGGCAAATCAGAGTCGAGATAGTTATAGCCGTACGCGTAGGCGAATGCCGCACCCGCCCCGGCCATCGCTGAGGACACGGCATACTTGGCATATGATAGACTCCTTGCAGGGCCAGAACCTGGGATATGTCAGTGGTGACTATTGAGTGGATATGAAAAGTGTCAACCTGTGATAATGTACAGTGCTACGATCACATTCACATAAGAATCTGAAGGAGTGCACACTGACACACACAGTTCTCTGTACACGCAAAAGCCAGCGAAAAAAGAGGAGAAAAACTGAGGAATGCTCAGCTCAGCTGTACACATACTGTGAAGTAACACAAGGGGCGTAGCGGGCAGCGCACATGCAGGGGCTACATACTGGGCTTGTAAAACGCCAACTGGAACATTAACTTCTGTTTCCAATCCGCATCGTACGGTGGATATCGGATACTGTTGACAGCCTCCATTCCTATCGGTTTGTGATTCACCGACTTCATGTGCGAGAATGCTTCAAATGTTGCTTTCCCGTGGTACTTTCCTGAACACAGATGATCAATAAATGTCGACAATCTGAGTTAAAGATGATAGGTATCACTATCAATCAGCAAAGCGATAATGATTGACTGGTTCCGAATCCCGTGATTACGAGCAATGACTAACCCATGCCGCTCTCCCCTACGCCACCAAATGGAAGAGTTGGGATACACATGTGCATGAGAGTGTCGTTAATGTCCAGAGTCCCAGTAGACACTCTCTTCTTCACCTGAAATAACGTACTTGGTAAGGCGGGACACGGACACAGACACACACACAGACACAGACACAGACACACACACAGACNACACACACACACACAACCACACACACACACATACGCCACACATCTCCCTATTCTCACCTCATCGACGGTTTTAGAGCTGTTGGAAAAGAGGTATGTCACGAGCGGCTTCTCCCTCTCCCTAATGTACCGTATCACCGTGTTGATATCATCATACTCCATAACCGGCAATATCGGTCCGAATATCTCATCTGTCATCAACTCCGAGTTCATGTCCGGGTTTGTGACTACCGTGGGGGCGATGTAACACGTGTCCTTGTTCGTTTTTCCACCTTGTCGAGGCAGAGGTTGCTATTTAGAGTTGCTCAACAATATTCCCCGATACTTAACTGGGTGCCCGGCATGATTCCATCATCTCAGCAAAAGAGGCGGATCATATTGAGCTGTCTCCGAGTCAATGGAGACAGTACTCGAGACAGACGATCTAGAGGGACCACTGAAACTTCCACATTAGGAATATTATATGATCTCAATGATAAGACCAAAGTACACACTGATCGAGATCTCTAACTCACCGAATGCGACAGTTCCATGGGAGATCAACTTGCTCAACCTCTGGAAGTGACGCTCGTTTATGATTCGGGGAAAAGAGTCACTCGTCTCTGGATCCTCGCCAAACATCTGCTTCACATGGTGTTCCATCCTCTCGATAAACACCTTGAACTGCGACTTGTGGACGTAGACGTAGTCAGGAGCAATGCAGGTTTGGCCTGCGTTCACACACTGGAATTGCAATATGTTACCTACAATAGTTACCTACACAAGGACACAAGTATGAGAAATCAATGTCTCCTATCACTCGATAGTGTATCCTAGGCGACACCTATCATGAGACCCACCTTTCCCCAAATGACGCGTTTTGCAGCCGTGTCGATGTTTGTAGTTTCGTCCACAATGGTTGGAGATTTTCCCCCAAGTTCCAGCACCGTGGGAGTGAGGTGCTCAGCGGCTGCTCGAGCAACAATCCTCCCCACAGACACACTTCCTGAGGGTGGAAATTAATAACTCCCGGACTCCGAGATTTAGAAATTCTGAAATTATGTACGTTATGGCTATTGGCTATAGGGGATACGAGAAAAGTTCCATATGTGAGGGTAGCAAATTGAGCGATCCGTCTAGGCCAGTAGCACCCCAGAGAACTAAGTTTGAATCCCGTGATAGGTAGGGGAAAGTCACGCTCACCAGTGTAGAATATATGATCCCATCTCATTGCCAAGAGTTCGGTCGCAGTCTCCACTCCTCCCTCAATCGTCCTATTTGAGGCGTTCGGGTGTCATCGACTTCTAAATTTTCCAAGACATGACAAGCAGAATGATTGCAAATCGCGAATAATAATTGTACCTGTAGCACTTGGGGTCAAGATAGAGATCGAAATATTTCTTGATAACAGTGCTAGTAGCTGGGGAAACCTCACTCGGTTTAACCACTGCACAACATCCGGCACTGATAGCACCTGGTGTGGTTGACTAGTTGGAGTTAGCGGAAGAAAATTCGAAACCCGTACGATATGATATGGAGATCGTTTAAATTGAAAACACTGCATTGGTCTTGAAAGAGTATAAACTGAATGGATCGTTTTGATTGAGGTCTATCCGCCAACAATAATGCGATAATTGAAAATTGAAATTGACACCATGGAAACATTCACACACACCACGTGTAGCCACGTACCAACAAGAGGTGTCATGACGAGGAGTAGAGGGTAGTTCCACGCACCGAATATGACTGACACACCAAGGGGTTCCGGGTTCACGTACGTATGATCCAGAGTGTTCACAATATCCTGCGGAGTTATAATGATTCGGTTTTGATTTTTCGGACTTTGAGTTTGATTTTGCTCAAATTCAGATATTCAATAAACCATAAGTAATTACATTAATTAACTTCGAAGATCCGCTCAAAAACAAAGTGGCGTACCGTTTTCACGTATCTGTCACCCATCCATGACTTGAGGTGCTTCATAGCGTAGCCGAGTTCACTCTCAGCTAATCGCAGATCAGTCTGATTCACTGCCATTGGATGCTTCTTCATGTCTTGGTAAACGGCATCAAAATACTCCTGAAAGTGAAAAAGATCGATAAGACGAACCACAGCCCTTCAATGATCGATTGTAATTCTAAGTCTAATCCAGCAATTTTGACAATTTGGTATATACGTCATACGATAGGCACCTTTTCCATGGCTTTGATCATTTCCGCACACTTTTTGAGCTGCTCCATTCTGTATTTGTAGGGTAGAGTGATCCCAGAGTCAAATGACGAGTACAGGTCATTCCGGACCTGCTGTAATTCTTCCCTCCCCGCCATTACACACTACTAAATTCAGACAGAATTAACAGAAAAACCACATAATTAAACACAGACAGCAAGTTTCACAGAATCTTGGGCTCAGAAAAACGTCTCCTGATGAGCCACTGAAATTTGACAGCAGGTGAAAATAGAACTCTGAGTAGTGTAGGGTGACACGTCATTTCAGTATCTTAGTGTCAGGTTTCCTCCGTTCAAAGACATACAGGTAGTTTTAACTTCCAGTGTACTGTTACAGACGTATGGCAGATAAGATGCCTCGTGCAAATGATAAAAACAACAATTCTCGAGACTTGAGCTAATCGAGAAGAGGGGGACTGAGATGGTATAAATGCTGCGCAAAAGCCAAAACCAAAATTATGCAATACGAAATTTAGATCCTGTCTACGTCTTCTCAATTTTAAAACAAACAATCCTATAGGCTATAATAGTACATGAGTATAAGGTATCATTTACACATGACATGCGACGTGTTTCACTAATGAGCACTTATCACATAACGTGTGTATTCCAGGTTATCATTTTATCAGTACAGAGGTGTTTCCCATGTGTACACACACAATGCAATACAAGTAGTTTCCGCGAGGAAAATGCTGGAATTTGCTGGAAAAGGGGTTATTATCTAATATTAATAATGAATTCCTATTTCCCAGTGCACACGGAGGACAAATAAGAAAGTCATTAACAGAATGGTTATAAAATGTGGCATAAATGAAGAAATTTAACATGCGCAATAACTTGACCTGAAAATGACAATATTCTATATCATCATTTTTCCGTGGTCTTTGTAATTATACTCAAACTTATAATTACCATTATTAATTAAAATTTGATTGGCTATTGTGCACCAAGAATCACTTCTCATTATCGGAACCAGCCAGGATTTCATGTTGATGAGTTTAAGAATAAACAATCGAAATGCATACCTATCACTTTAGAGAAAACTTAATCAATTTCGTGTAATTCAGTTCATAACTTCCCCCGAGACTTGTAATAAGTTGTTAGGACTTCGTCGATTCCTTGACTAAACTTGGCTGAAATTTGAGGAAAAACAGGTTAGATTTAAATTTTGTGGAATGAATGGCTAATTACAGCTGATTTCGGTGGAATTTAACATTCTTTTGCAAATGAGCTACAAAGATTGCTGCTCCAGGACCCCGCAGCTATTATCATGATAAGTGGTTCTCACACATGCAGGAACACAAGTTCAAGTGTGTCTCACAATCTCCCATTGTCTCTCATTGACATCTCCCTTGTATGACATCTTACTGTCATCCATTGACATCTCCCTACACTAATCTTGGAGTGGAACCAGCACCATTAGCATGTGAAATGACCAGTTCTCACACTCCTGTGAAACGAGCTCCGTGACACGTGTGTTAGCTGTGACCACTATCCAAATTGCGTGACACATGACATGGTCTCTACTATCGAGTCTGTACTATGTAGTGCGCACAACATATTCACAATGCGAAGCCGGAGGATTTGTTTGAATATAGTGTAGTTTTTCATTTGGTTTCAAGTGACGTCGATACGTCATGTAAGACTGTTTGCCTGTCAAATTTTGACATGTGCACCATTGCACCATGTTGCACTGTGACATGGCCTGTAAACAAAGTTGTATTTTTTGAACATCTGGCCACAAATATTTTCTTGTGTCGCGTAAGTGAAACATTTTGTAACATTGCTTTCCTGATTTACAATGTGTCACACCCTTTATTTATAGTCAATATTTGTTAGTCAATCGCAGAAAAGTTTAGTTGCTAACTTACCGATATTGAACTGAATAAGTCCCAGGTCGTTGAGGCAGGTTTCTTGTAACATACACACCAGTGTCAGGTTGTTGCAGATGTACTTTGTCAGTATCACCTGAGAAACAACAGTTGTTAATGTGAGAATAGATGTTGTGGAAGCTATCCGATCCAGATCGCTATTTTGTCACCAATTTTTGAAGAGAAATCAGCTTATACCGTTCCGTTATCAAGATGCACGGATGAGAAGGATTCGCTATCGTAGAAGGTAGAACACTCCTGCTGACTGTAGATGTTCGACACATCTGCTACCAAATCCAACATGTCGCAGAACATTTCGTATTTCTGGGGGGATTGCACAGTTAGATGTAGAATCTCTGTTCGAATATTCTGGAATTTAACGGGCACGGAGGCCAGGTTATACAATACCAACTGTTATCCATTTTAATGACCCTCCCGATTCCGTCCAGAACGAGACATAGTGTGATGTCACATAAGTAAAGATTTGTCGCTTTCTCGATAGTTTTTCCTACTTTTACCCCCTTACCGTGGTGGGAATAGTCTCGGTATCTGTCGCAATGTAGCATTTCGTTGCCACATCGAATAGCAGCACCCTATCCATAACACATGGTTCTTTCAGCGCGTTGAGTAACGACTCAAATGTGCCTAACAACTGAAAAATGAAGCTTTTTCGACTTTTCGATCAACGGCAAGAACGCTCCCCTTAACATCCACTTTCCCTTTTCGTCCCATCACATGAAATAGGTGAACAGCTACACTACTTATTATAAGTTGCTACTACAATAGTAGCTGACTACAACTCTCACCAGGGATAACAATAGTAGCAGTTTCATCAAATCATTACAAGTTCTAAGTGTTGCATAATGAGATGCAAGTCGCCTCCCTTGAGATAAGTACATTCAGTTCTCTTGCTTGATCTACCATGGTGTTGCCCTCCATTCACAGTTGACACCAGTTGACGAACCAGATTGACACCACTTTGCGTCAACATTTACACCAGTGACGCCCGTTTCTTACCTCTGGAATTAGCTTCTGCCCCACGATACTCAGCGCCTCGAATATGCTGTAATCATACACGGAGGTTAGCTGTGTTTTGGGGGTGATATTGATGCTGTTCTCTGCTAACTCATAGTTAATGATGTGATTGATGTCCTTGAGTGCTTCCGCCCTTTGATCGTCTGACAGTCCGTCAACTTTGTGGATGAATACAAAAACCTGGAATGATTTTAAGTTGGCTTATTCACGAAGAAGAAGTGAATTGGTTCAGAAGTAATTGTACGGCGCGTTGACAATTTTAATGTGCGCGCGAAATTATGCGCGTTCTGAACCCCATCGCGCAATACTTCCACACAAAAAAGCTTCGCGTATTCCACAAACAACATCAAACGCATCAATTTGCCACGGATGTCACAATTGTCACATGACCAATGTATCTTGGCAAGAATCAACTTACCTCGATGTTACAAAGCATGTCCTTGTTATCGAGACCCACTAATGTGTTGATCAGCTTGTCGATAGCATCCTGGAGCAAAGTGGTATCGGTCGTCATGATTTGCTAGTACTCAAATTATTGTACAGGATTTTGGCAATGATAGAATATTCAAGGAAGCCTCACTAAAATAGTAGTAATGAAGAATTGTAGGAAACATTATCTAAATCCATGGCATCATAAACCAGCTTACCCTATAATCTTCTAAAACATCGATTACGAATATAAGTGCACATTTCCCATCAAACATATGTTCGTAATCCAGTGGTGTATCCACCATAGCGTCAGCCTGAAGGGAAAATTGAAGGAAATCCCATTTGAAACACGGGAAATTCTGAGAGAAAAACCAACTTGCCTGTCCGGGAAAGTCGTACACCATGTAGTCGATAAAACAGTTCCTCGAAACATCCTCCTTTTCTAACTGAGATTGGAAAAGATAGAAGTACATCATTCAGTACATAGGGTACCCGGTACATAGGAGTACATCCTGCATTTAGCACTACATCGATTAGAGTTACATTGGAAACAAACATTGTAGATTGGAAACGAAAATTGCTATGAGGACGCGAACGAAGGACCCCATCACACGTGACCACAAATATATCTCTAACTGGAGAGGGACATAATCACTTTGTAATTACTTCATCAACTACCTTAGTTGTACTCTCTAGGAATATGGTCTCATTAGCGCTCATTTTGTGGAATATGACTTTTCGTATGCTGGTTTTTCCACTCCGCCGTAGACCGAATAGTACAATCTTGGGTTTGCTGTCCAGGATATCATCGTCCAGATCGTCTTGTTTCAGTGAGGGAGGCGCTATAAGAGCCGACGATNGAATGATTTTAAGTTGGCTTATTCACGAAGAAGTGAATTGGTTCACTGGTTCAGAAGTAATTGTAGGGCGCGTTGACAATTTTAATGTGCGCGCGAAGTTATGATATGCGCGTTCTGAACGCAGCGCGCACTACCTCCACACAAAAAAGCTTCGCGTATTCCAAAAACAACACCAAACGCACCAATTTGCCACGGATGTCACAATTGTCACATGACCAATGTATATCGGCAAGAACCAACTTACCTCGATGTTACAAAGCATGTCCTTG
>CAMPET010000090.1:7625-23889 GCA_946803715.1 Beroe ovata
CGATAGTCCCATCTGTTACGGACTCCCCTGAGTTACCAACCACTGAATCACCTATCGCAAGGGATTCCCCCATGGCGAGAGACTCGCCGATGACAGAATCTCCGATTCCGAATTCTGGCGGTGATGGGCCGCCGATAATCCGGATATTGAGTAGCGGTGCTGGTTCATTCGATAGCGGTGGAACGAACGTGTCCTCGGGACTCACGGAGAATACTTCTAGCAGTGATGAGGTGAGTTCTTGTGCTCAGGATTTAAATGGAGACTCCCCAGTGAATCTTGTTCTACCCCCATGCTTTTGACTGCGGAATTTCTCATCCTAAAAGCCCCCTATTTGATCGATTAAGGGCCCTAATTCCGATCGATTATCTCACATACAATCCAGGTGACGAGGTTGGACAAGATAGAATCGCTAAGTCTGGGACGATACCCGACGGATATAGCAGACCTGTACGATAGTGAAGACAGCGAGGAGGATAACAGTGTGGAGTTGTCTTTCACCAACTCTAAACTCACATTTTGATAATAACTCACATTTTGCTGAGATAGTAACTCAAACCTCACAATACGCAGCTTTTGGCGAGAAACTCATTTCGGGGTCATTAAATAGCCGGAAAGTTGTGAGAACCCTTTGTACCTTGATACATCGGTTAATTCTGAAGTCAACGGTTAAAAAACCTTCCGCGAACCGTTTCAAAAGAGACGTCTTTTTTGTTTTTGTGTAAGTCGGATCGATCTCCCGACATAGTTAATCAATAAATGATAATCATTTCAATTATTCTGTTTCGTATGATAATTAAATCAGTTGATTGTTGTGTTATGTAAATGCTGTAATTAAATTTCCCCGACATTTTAGTCAGTGTATTTGATCTTAACAGAGATAGGCGGCATGACATTCAATTCTCTGATGGCGCGAGAATTTCAAGATGCCATGAGTAAAATATATGAAAACAGATTTCCTTACAAATGTTGGATTAAAGTGGTATGATGATGTTAACAATGATATTGTATCTAAATAGCGACTTAATGGGAATAACTTAATCTAAAACTAAAGCGAAACACAAAACTAGCAAAAGCAAAACTAACTAAACCAAAAGTATGTCCTAACAAATAAAACTGTCACGTGCTCTACCATGTTTAACATAGTCTTACATGTACAAAATCCGCTCAGATAAAGTTACCTGTTTAACGTTTGGGTCGGTTTAAAGTCATTGAACTAGCAGTAAATTTAGACGTCATTTTCCAAGTGTCATAAACAGCAGCTGAGCTCAGGTGACTGTACCATTTTCATAGAACATGGAAACTTAGAATTCAACAGCGAATTACCTCGAAAATGAGCGACAAAATCCGACAACATATGCGACTTAAATTTCAAAAAACCGAAATTAACGCTGGAATTGAAATCCCTTATCCCTGCTGCCGTTTCCGTTCCTCTTCTAACCTTTTACGTTCTGCTTTCTCCTCCTTTTTCTTTTTCTCTGCAGCTTTGTACTCCTGAACAGTCGCATCGTCACAAAACCGTGCTGTTTTCTTGTATGACGTCATGTACGATGCTTNGGATTAGCATACAGTCAATAAATTATATCATAGTATGAAAATAACAGTTATAATTTTGAACATGTCACAAATCACAAATATGATGTAGCTAAGATTTTTTGATGAGAAATTTAGATAGTCAAAATAATTCTTATTAGAAAAAAATTTGAGATTTGATTCGCGAAAATATAAAACTGAAAATGAAATAAATTTGCAAAAAAAAGTTATGTTTCCATACTGTATTGCCAAAATCTTCCGCGCGCCGCGCTTGTCATTTTTGAGCTTTCAGCTTGAGTAACGTGAAATAAGGGCACTCAACTCATAAACAAGCAGTCACGATGTTCTGATTTAATGTCGTTGCGCGTTACATAGATGGTGAAATTTAGTATGACTCAGTAGACCTTTCGAGCATTGTCACACTGCCACACTCCTGAGTGTGGCAGTGTGGCAGATTTTCGAGCATTGCCACACTATTTTGTGATTTTTGCCACACTCAAAGTCAGTGTGGCAGCCACACTATTTGATCCGACCTTACGAGGAGTGCGGCTGCCACACTGACACACTGCCACGATCACCGGTAAATGTGGGGAAAAACAGACTTTTAGGGCCAGATCGTCTTTCTGGTGATCCAGAGGTTCTAGTAGGAAGTAGGACGGGGGCAATGCCGATGGTGAAAAATGGTTTTATGGTTGAAAATGGTTTTATGGCGAATTGGTTGAAATTTCGCCATTTTTACCATCGGACTAGCCAACAGGATGCTATCAGAAATGTCTGACTAGATTTTTTTGAGTTGCACCAGATTTGAACCAAATTCCAAAACGTTTCTTATCCGGTTGGATAGTCCAACTCAGCTATGTGACAAGACTGAAAAGAAGGTCTATTCGACCACTTTTAAATCGGGAACTTTTTTTTGCTAATTCATAGAATCCCAGCACTGAATAACAATATGTGATTATGTGACGTCAAAATGAAATATTTGTCATAGGTATTTCGATATCAAAAGTGAAAAGTCATTATCGATGAAAGGTCATCATCAATGGTCGTTAATCATTATCTATCAGTGGTCTACCGACTGTCAGTGATTTTAGAGCACCCCGAATAATGCTAGCATTCCACTCCACCCACCAGGCACCCTTCCAAGATATATGGGTAGTGGGTACATGTTGATTAGAGCAATTAAGCATGCCATTGTTTCTCCAGTCCCTAAATAAACATTGCACCTCTCTGCGATTATGGTAACTATATTTTTTTGAATTTCGGACATGTCATATCACATTACATCACTTATGCGGTATGTGCGAAAGAGAGTGTCAGTGTGGCAGTTGAACTCGTAAGGTCAACATTGCCACACTTACCGCAANGATTTGGTACACTTGGTACACTTAGGTCCCTCTCTGAGAATTATATAAGTCAAACAATTAATTTGCCACAATGGGTCACACACGATGGGGTACCCCATAATATTGGACACGTCTATATTGCATTGTGGCCATCATCACCTTGAAGCTAGTGAAACTCTGACTTCCAAAACAAGTTCGAGTACCTCGCATACAGAAGTCTATTCAGCAGAACCATGGCCGAACTCCCTTTCACAGCTCAGTGGGTCCACTATAACACACCATCGAGACAGGAACTTAGCCCAGCAGGGAGTATCAAAGACTTAGGAGTCCATCTCTCTTCTGACCTGAAATGGAGGCTACGGGTAATACCACTGCTCAGAACGCTAACAAGATGGCAAATTGGGTGCTGAGTGTTTTCTTGGACCGATCTCAGACCTATCTTGCAAGATCCTACCAGTGAACGCCACGATCCCCAGTCAAAGCTGACACTCCAGAACTCCACCTCATATAGACCAATGGCCCAAACATTCCTGATCTACCTCCAGTTCCGGGTTATGTTACGCCCAACTCAAACTCAAAACTGGATTGGACGAGGTGCGGCCTCCAAGAGGTGGTGTAATTGGGTCTCTAAGGAAAGCAGACATGAGGTTACAGCATATGTCATTGCAGTAGTTCCGAGATTGTACTGCGAACTGTCATTAATGATGCTACAACCACCATCTGGCATCTGGGTCGTCCGAGTCAATTTCAGGGACACAACCAGGACTATAGGCTGTGACATATGTGCCACGGTTGAGATATGCCCTCGTATGACAGACGTTTAACAAAATAAATACCCGGATTCTTGATAAAGCAATGTAATTGCGAAAAAGAAGAATGTAAAATAGAATAAGTTCCGTTATCAACTCAAACTGAATAAAAAATATACATGATACATAAACAAACTTTACATACAACTATTCAATTAACGTAATTATCTTAAAACAGCAGGTTAGATTAGTGCGGAGGTTTTGAAGATACACAGTTTCATCTTATCATTTCCAAAGTGTTCCATTCAAGAACTTCGTCCCAATGTCAGATTTCCAATTTTTTGCATTTTCAAACCCATTCTTACACTTCCTGTAATCATCAAATGTCTGTTCAATTTCCTCTCTAGAGTTCATGACGAATGGACCATGTTGCACCACTGGCTCTCCGATAGGCTGCCCTGATATCAGGACTAATCTGGCCACACTCTCACTTCTATTCCGCATCTCCACGTAATCTCCATCACCTGACTCAAACACTACTGTATGGTGACTTGCGACGTCTCTGTTGTCCGGACCCAGTGATATGCTCCCATCCAGGGTGTAGCAGAACGTCGTCCAGCTGACCGGTACCGACTGCCGGAACTCAGACCCCGCCGCCAACTCGATGTCCAGATAGTAAACGGGAGTGCGGGTCCTGAGTCTCGATTTCTGTGACATACTCTCGCCCGCGAGGATACGCACTCTCACCCCATCCCTTTCCGTGACCGGTATCTCGTCTTTACCAGGTTCCTGGTACTCGGGTGGAACCATCTTGTACTCACTGCCCAGATTAACCCACAGCTGGAGTCCCCGTACCATGTCCCTGCCTGGTATCTCGGAGTGGATAATACCCCTGCCGGCAGTCATCCACTGCATGTCACCTGCTCTCAGGGTCCCCGAGTTCCCGAGGAAATCCTCGTGATACATCTCACCCTCCAGCACGTACGTGACAGTTTCAAATCCCCGGTGAGGATGGTCCGGAAACCCGGCCCCCTCCAGGGACGAGCCGGCAAACTCGTCCAGCATGAGGAATGGATCAAGTTGTCCTATCTCGGGTCGTCCAATGGAGCGTCTCACTCGCGCACCGCGACCCTCTGCTTTCCACTGGCTCTCAACAACCTTCCGTATGAGTTTGGACATTGCGTCTGCATTGAGAATTGTTTCAACAGAGACAATGAGGGAAAATATCACAGTTTGGTAAGATTGGAAGTTTTATTATTATTCAGTAGAGCTGTGAGCTAGGAAGAGTATGAAGTCAGAT
Source organism: Beroe ovata (assembly GCA_946803715.1). Taxonomy (NCBI): domain Eukaryota; kingdom Metazoa; phylum Ctenophora; class Nuda; order Beroida; family Beroidae; genus Beroe; species Beroe ovata. The sequence goes on from CAMPET010000090.1 coordinate 12,548, forward strand.
CGACAAATTAAAGATAGCAAGGTTCATTCCATCGAAATATTGATATGATTGAGATTTCATAAAGCTTTCATAAAGAAGTAATTCATGCATCAAAACTCTTAAACCAGTGTGCATTTAGATTCATCAGATTCATATAACTCATTCAATAAATCTACCTTCATGACATCATGAATAATGAATATCCATCACACAATGGATTGCCACCACACGCTATTGTAACATCGTAAAACAACGATCAACTAATCTCATGGCAGGGGGACTAGAGAAAACTCTCTGGTGCCATTTAATAACAGTTCAAAGGATACACTATGAAACTGACCTCACCATGTCCATATTAATGATTCAATACCGCAACAAAATTTGAAATGTTTTCCTGATATCAAAATCACATCAGATTACTTGAAATGTTGTGCTCTATGAGTAGTCAATTCATCTTGCGATTTGAAACCCTCTTCACATACAGTACAGAGAAAGGGGAGAACGTCTATGTGTACAGAGAGAATGTGTTGTGTAAGTGCGTCACGTGACTGACACGTCATGTCACACACCTGACATTTGGCATCGGGGGTAGGGTGGGCAACAGTTTGGTGTGCCTGGAGAAAGGAGTTTGGGTGAATTATGAAGTAGTAAAGGGGCAATGGCATCTTGCTCATTGGTCGAGGATTTGGAGAATTATTATAACTATATAGTTAACGATTTACCTTGTATTTCAGGACAGATGAAAAGGTATAGTCGCACAGCTTGCATGAACTCTGTCCCAAAGAAATGGTGAGGGCGGAATGGAATGTCTTCATGTGTTTCGTATGTGCGGAATGGCTCCCAAACTTCTTGGGGCAGTGACGACAACTGATCAGTACATCCGATCCACAGTGGTGTGACCTCAGCTGGATCGAGGAAGCGAAAACCTAGTGATGAGAATCGTGGTAATAAAAATGAAGAGAAAGATCTCTTTAATTGAATGATGTCTACTGTTTGATCGTGGCGAGTACCTCATAACAAGTACTGCAAGTGAGGGAGGGGTTGTGTTTCTTTTCTATGTGCTTCATAAGAGTCAGGTGTGTAGGGTGAACAGCACCACACACCATGCACTTGTATAAACCTGTTGAAAAGAGGCGTTCGTTTCGCGAACTTCGTAACGACTTACGATAAATAACCTAATTCGTAAAACCATCATAGTGTTAGTAAAATATTTCTACTTAAACCTGATAGTTGAGGTTTCGGTAGATCATCGAAAATGTGAATCTTCCCATGTTCAATAAGACTGTCTCTCCTACTGAAACTGATCCCACAGACTCCACAAATCCACACACCACTACAATTGCTCAGTTCTGCAGGGGATTAAGAAATGTTATCATATGCTCAAGTTGGCTGAACCTCAATGTACAATGAGTTCCATGATCATTGTTCATTCTTATGCATACATTACTCTAGAAACGTTATTATCACCTTTTCGCTGTTTGGATGAAACCTCTGGGGGTTTTTCATCCACCTTATTGCACACGGGACACTCAGTTCCGCTCTGTCTAGCTGCCAGATCATCACTAGTGAGGGGTGTTCCTATACCATGCACGGTATAGTTGTGTCGTCGTGCATTCCACAGAGACTGGGAGATGCATATAATGTCGATATTTTGTCACTGTATTTAATCCTATATCAATATGTCAGTCATTAATAACTATAGAGACTTCTTTCTATCACTCATCAGTAGATTACCTGAAACTTGCAATTGCAATGGGTGCAATAATAGTTTGATGGTTTAGCTTCAGCTTCCACTGACTTAGGAACAGATGGAACAGTTTCGTTCGATAAGGACACAGGATGCACCAACTCAGTTTTTGGTTGATGTGGAGACTCTTTAGAATTGGTAACTGACTGATCTATGGAATTAGAATCATCAATCTCTGATTTCACTATATTACATGCATGATCACCTCTATCTGCATCCGTAGCACAGTCTGTCACTGCTTCTTCTTGTTCTTCTTCATAAAACTGAACCTTGGGATCAGGAAGGTATTCATCTAAAGATTCAGTTATGATTTCAGCCTTTTCAACGGCTTCATTCACTGTCAAGAAGGTTTCAGTCAATATTTCAGCTATTTGAACTATGGGAGATGCACATTCATTATTCCTCGAATCATGGGGTTTCCCATCTGCTTCCTCATCTGGACAACTTGCTCCATCCTTATTGTCTGTTTGTTGACACGTTTCTAAAGATAGGACCAATTCGTGATCAGAACACCCTCTCTCCGATGCTTCACTCCCAGAAACCATTTTCTTAGTAGACTTTAATTTCGTGGAACTCCTGAGAGCCACCTTGCTGCTATTTCTGGTTTTATTTATATGTTTTATCCTATCCAATAGAATTTTGGAGACTAACTTCTGTTGAGACTTTCTACATGACTTTCTAACAGAAAGTGGTGATTGGTTTCCTGAACTTGAACTGTTAGCTGATGTAGCAGTTTTGGAACCACTTTCATGATGAGGAGCTTTCCTGTTTTCGATATTCTCAATCATCTGGTTTGAATTTGAGGTGTAATGAATATCATGACTCACTCCCAAGGAAACGGTTTCAGTTGATGCCAATGGAATGCTTGAAGAGCTAAAACTCTCAGATTGCGAAGGAGTGTCCATGGCAACTTCTGTTAAAGGAGTGTCATACACCAGGAGGTTGCATTTCTTTGTGTGACTGCATAAGCGACTTTTGGTCCTGAATGTTTGTTGACAATTATGACATGAATAGTGTGAAGGGGCCTTTCTGAGTCCAAGTACATATGGTATAGATCCTGGCACAGATGAATCATTGAGTCTTTTCCTCTTCTGAGGTCTGTGTTCTGGTGAATGGTTAACCTGAGTGATTTGTACATGTCAAAATATTATGCTGAGAAAAACAGTGATTGCCCAGCTTCACAACTTCAAGTAGCCAGTGTACCATTTACCTGCAAAAGAGTGCTTTTTGGTGTTGGTACAATCAAGTCAATATGGGGACTCTCAGGGAAGCTCCTTGTAAATTGAAAAGGGTAAGAGTTGGGTTCCTTCTGGGGATATATAGTATATATGCTATTCTTGATGGGCAATAAGTTAGGCTTGGCAGTTATGTTTATTCCCTCAAAAATATATGCTGAAAATACTTTCACTATTACAAAATAAGTCACCTTTATACTACTGAGATTGTCTTTATAGTCTCCAATAGAAGCATGATATCTTGTTAATTCAAATGCTTCAGTCAATTTAGATGTAATAATGTTGTAAAGCAAGGAATGGGGAAGTAGGTGATCTGAGTGGGAACAGGACAGCGCAGTTTGGGTAGAAACCATAGCTGTGTAAGTATTCTTGTAAATTTGCTGAATATACTGCTAGCTAGCAGGTAGATTTTCAACCTTGAACCCAGCCTGGTGATCTTATAATATGGTTGTCTTACACCCAAAAAACATTCAAATGTTACTGATACATTGTGCAGGCCAGGCCCCATATTCTACAATCTACACTCTACTGACTTATATGACTTGAGAGCACACTTTCATTTGCCAGGTGATGCAAGACCCTCTGATGCAATAGGCAAACTTATCATGTAATTATCAATCATACAAAAAGAATTCTTGATTTCAATTATGTTCACATCAAAGTCACATCTTGTCATTGTGGTATTGTAATATTTTGTCAATCTATATAATAATTTGGTTGTTCGTTTGTCCGGTTGTACAACATAACAACACCAAATGGAGTGTGCAAAGTTCATGTTGCCATGGACATATGCTACTACTGTAGTAGTGAACTGAAGCCGATTTTGATGATGGTGCTTCGATAATGTTTTAAATTCCGTTTGCCTTCGATGAACGCGCGCGCTAGAAACAGTGACGATAACATCCGGCAAAATTTCTCTGGAGTAATTGACAATTGTTCCTTCTACTTCTAGCTCTTGTCAGATTTTATCTGACCTCAGTTTCTCGCGCGCGGCGCGCGCGCCTTAAAATCGAAGGCCGAAATGTTTCGGCCTTCGATGAAGGCGCGCGAGAAACAGGTCAGGTAACATCTGACAATCTAGCTCTAGCTCTGCAGTTATTATTTTCGACATGGACAAATACGATGTTGTTTTCAATAACTATACACTTGCACTTTGTAGGATTTTACCCTACCGTCGGTGCGGCCGCGGTGCTTGTCTGGCGATGCTAGACCGCTCACCGCTGATGCAAGCCGCGAAGCTTCAATAAGTCTGAGAATAAGTTTGCGCCGCGCGCGCGCAAAACGAAATTCTCGACAGGGTCTATCATCGATCGACAAGTCGGTGCGCGCGATTTTCAATCCGCCCCTTGCCAGGGATAAAATCCCGCCAGCAAGGGTAGGGTGAAATCCTACAACCTACAACTATACACTACACAAATTGAAACAATTAACTTGTCGATCGATGATACTGATAGACCCCGGCCCTATCGCATGTCGAGAATTTCGTTTCGCGCGCGCCTGTGCGTGTGTGTGTATGTATGTGTGTGTGTGTGTGTNATCCTATAGTCACGATTTATGATGTTTCGGGAAACCCAAGCTATACACTTGTTAGCATCTTTGATACAGTTCCTAACCGTTTCATCCCATGCCAAATTCTTACTAACAAATAAACCCAAGTCCTTCTCAGAATCTACTTCTTTCAGGAGGACCCCATCTAAGAAATATTCGTTATGAGGGTTGTCATTGAAGTCTAAGTGCATCACCTTACACTTTTTGGAGTTGAATTTGAGAAGCCAAAGAGCCTCCCAATTTTCAAGCTTGCTCAAATCATCACAAACTATATTCTTGTCACTGGCATTAGCTATTATTTTGAGGTCATCTGCAAACAATTTAGTAGTATTGATTATTCCTTCAGGCAGGTCGTTGATGAATAGCACAAAAAGTAGTGGCCCAAGGACAGAGCCTTGAGGAACACCTGAAAGAACTGGTCTAGAAGTGGAATAAGATCCGCGTACACTGGTTCTCATCGACCTGCCATTCAGAAAATCTCTAACAATATCTAGAATTGGACCCTGTAGCCCCAACTTTTCTAATTTTATTATCAGCCTATAATGTGGAACAGAGTCGAAGGCCTTCCAAAAATCTAGATATATAATATCCACGGGATACCCAGCTTCTAACAAATTTAAAATAGTATCTACTGACTCTAACAAATTTGAGAAACAAGATTTCTTCTCTACGAAACCATGCTGATCTTCTACGATTTTACCTTCAATGACATTTAAGATATATTTCCTCAAAAATTTCTCGTATATTTTACAAAGTATGCAAGTAAGGGATACAGGCCTGTAATTCATAGGATCCAATTTAGAGTCTTTCTTATGCAAAGCTATTGCATTAGCTGTCTTCCAAATACTTGGAATCTTACATTCACTAATACACTTCTCGAATAGCACCATCAGGCATTGAATAAACTTAGAATTATCAGCCAAAATATGTAATAGCTTTGGGTGAACATTATCAGGTCCAAAACTTTTGTAAACATTTAGATTTTTCAACTCTTTAACAATTTCGGTACCTTCGATTTTTATGGGTATACAGTCTTCATCCCGATCAGAAGAGTAACAGCTTTGTGGAAGTGGACCATAAGGCTCCTGGACAAAAACCGATGCAAAAGCATCAGCAAAGCACTCAGCAGTCTCCAAGTCAGACTTGGTCAAGGAACCAAGCTGCTTGTCATTCCTCAAAGCTGTCACAATTGATCTGACTTTTCTCCGACTACGTAAATACGAATAAAAAGCCTTGGAGTTATGTTTAAGATCATTGGTTATAGTCTTTTCATAACTTATCTTAGCTTTAACTTCTGTATCTTCATATAGACGCTGCTTACTGAGAGCTATATTCAGTTTCTCTACACTAGGAAATTCATCAAAAGATGCCCAAGCTTTATTCTTTGCCCTCAGTACTCTTTTGAGAGAGGAGTTAATCCACGGCATGTTGTAGTTATTGATAGCACTAGTGCTATCCTGCTCCATTTTGGGCACACAACCAGTTATCTTCATCAACTTACCATGAATTTCTCCCCAAATTTCGTCAACAGTCATATCATTAGTATCTTTACTAAAATTCCAATCTATGTCATGAGAAAACTTCAAAATCTCGCATCTATCAGTCTTAGCCCACTGTCTCTTACTATCATCAACACTTAGATCATGTTGTAGGTTAGGGTCGAAAATATTAAGACTAACTATAATAGAAATGTGATCACTCTTTCCAAGTGGCTTAGAAATTTTAAACTCATTAACCAAAGAGCTATCAGAACAGAAAATTTGGTCAATTGTACTCTCCTGAATTTTTCCATCCACCTTTCTTCTCCTTGTAACTTCATCAGTTATAAGCCAGGTTAAGCCTTCCTGGTGTACAATATTTAGTAAATTTTCTTGCAATGTTATTAATTTGTTAACAGAATGCATTGGGGCCACAACATTGCCTGACAGCCAAGATATGTTAGGGCAATTAAAATCCCCTAGAATTAGCTTTTCAACAACGTTCTCATAGCTAGATGAAGCTTTAGAGGAAAAAAATTCCAAGAATTTTTCGTTTTGGCTGTCATTCAATGATGCTGACCTGTATAAACACCCTATCAAAACTTTACCAATATCAGTTTCTATGATTAAAGATGCTGAATCAATATCATTGTCGAAACTTCCTTCAACTACAGTTATGGAATTTCGAACATATATGACAGACCCTCCACCATCACTTATAGTTCTGTTCTTACTTTTACTCCTATCTAATCTAAAATTTCTATTACCAAGAAACATATTATAGCCAGGAATATCGATCTCAGCTTCCTCAAGGTTGTCATGAAAATGAGATTCACTTATACAAACTATATCAATACTTTCTGATTTCAGTGTTAACAGAAGCTCAGAAAGTTTTCCATATAAACCATTGGCATTTGTATAAAAAACTTGCAATGAATGTCTCTCTATTGAGTTCTTTACTTTACTCTTATATTCTTCGTCTGCTATTTCCATCTGTTTGGCTTTTACTGCTTCTTGTTGTCTTGATTCTTGTTCTGAGACTGCTTCTCCTGCATCCTGTTTCTTCTCTGCTGCCTCATAAAAAACCTGGCTGCCCGGTCACTTTGACACAGATCCTCATTAATCCAATGAGGGCCACACTTGAAACCTTTGCCATCATTATGCCAATAGGTTGCTGCCTGTTCATGATTGAAGACCACTACTAGGGGTCTAGGAAGAGCTGAACCAGTTTCATCTCTCTTGAGCCTTCCAGCTCTAAAACAAGTCACAATTTCTGATTTTGACATGCCTACCTTTTCTGAACAAAGATAGTCAATATCATGGTCTCTCTTCTGATGTCCATTGTAGGTCACTGGGGACTCAGGAATGTTTGAGATCACAACATTCTTACGTTTCTTTTTCCTCTCAAGTTCTTCAATGTTAAGGGTTTGACATACATTTTGAACTAATGCTGGAGCAGTAGCAGCAGCCAACATTTCCTTGTGACCACCCTGGACAATTTCTGAATAGGATTTCACCTCTTTCTTCAGGGCTTGTTGTGCAGACTTAGTTACTACAGCAAGTTCCTCCTTCAGTGAAGAAATCTCCTCCCTGATCATCAATCTCATGTTATCAGCTTCACCATGAAAAACACCAGTGATCTGAGTTACACACTGAACACATTTCCAGTTTGTGAGAAGCTTCACATGTTCTTTGGAGAGTCCAGTCAGATAAACACAATCAACATGAAACCACTTCTTGCAACCAGTGCAACATATCCACACTGAACCCTCAATAAACTTTCCACAACAATCCACTTCAGGTTTCTTGTATGATTTTCTAGGTGTTGCATCAGTTGACACAGACTGTTTATACCTGCATTACTATTTCATTGCCTAGGACCAGTTGTTGGCGCCGCAAATTATTCTCAAAATTATTCTGAATTATTCTCGCTGGCGCTCGCCGCATCGCGGCTCGCGTCAGCTGGGCCTAGCATTAGGGTGGCCCTTTTTTCTAACTTTTTGAGGCTCTAGCCTTTTCTGGAAGATGTCGATGAGCTGATCACGAAGATGTCAAGCTTTTTGAAATTGGACAACGCCTTCCTTGTGCCAAATGACATTTTCTTTTTAGTCACGTGATCAGTCACGTGGGTCACGTGACTCATCTGCTAGTACTTTTTGCGCGCGCGCTAATGTTCGCGCGCTGATTTCAGTATGTCCCAGGCATGCGCTATGATATTGATATGCAATGATTCTGAATTTTGATGATAATCCAACACACAGAATGTTTCAATGAAACAATTATAACAGACGTACAAATACAATAGGCTTAGGCTGCAGGCAATGACAGCCTCTGCAATTGATTGAGTGACGTACTCAAACATTGGTCGATTAAGATCAAAATGAAGTAACATGGATTTGTACGGTGTCATGTGACCCAAAACACTGAATGCTCCACCCTTACAATAACAAGCATATGCGACAGTCTGAGCAACATGATCACATGGCCTGGAGACAAGGAGCATATACATTGTACAATGTACATGGAATAAAATTATACATTGCATTCTGAGAGTGCGCATGCTATGCTGAATATATCTCTTCAACCCCACAGAAGTTGAACTTGATGAAAGAAGTAGTCAAAGCTGCACAAGATCTATGTCGTTATTGATGGAGATAGTNAGAGGAAGCAAAACACTACTGCACTAGGTTCACTACACTAGTCAATCAGGTATTGTTTTTTATGACCCAATAACCTGTATTTGTACACATCGGTCTTACTGTAGCAGAAAGGAAAATATGTGTACTTTACAGTGAAAACTACTTCAGATTGTGTGTTTTTTCCTTTGTATACATATAGGGGTAAGAATATTAGATCGTTTTGCAGAACCTATTCCAAGTCATCTTGAATGGCACTAAAATGGGGGTTTTCCTTGTTATTGCGCATCTAATTCAATTGTATAAAGTAGTGTCATATAAAGTAGTGTTTAATTAATGATTATTTCATGTAGGAACCAGATGGATCTTCTCGTGCCATAACTCTTCTGATTGGTAAAGTGCAAAGTCAAAATGAGCCAATCGCTTTGAGAGCAATTCATGTGATGGACCAGTGCTCTAAGTACTGTGGCAAGCCATTTCAGACTCAAGTGGGAAAATTCAAATTCCTCAATGAGCTGATAAAACTTGTCAGTCCTAAAGTAAGTATCAGTCAACCTGTCACCTGTATGAGTTGTGAAAAACACATATCAAAAACACATTACTTATTCATTTAATGTGTTATTGTATAGGTTCCATCTTTGATATCTGAATATTTTTTCAGTATTCTGGAAATCAAACTCCAACTGCAGTAAGAAGTGCGATTGTTCAGCAACTGAAATTGTGGGCAACTGCTTTCAAGGACCAGCCAAAAATTTTGGAAGCTTACAATATGCTTGAAAAGACTGGCAATACCAAAATACAGGTAGTAAAAACCTACTGGGCTAAACATATGAACGGGATAAACCTGTGAAAATCATCATGTATGAAGAATCTTTGAGATGATTTGATGATGTCATGATGAGTACAAGTGAATGAAACTCAAGAAGTAGGACACATTGATTATAAATGGAACCTTACAGACCCCACTAAACAACTGACAGTTTCGGAATTAAAATTAATTTATGCTAAAACTCCTTCTTCAAATCTTCCTCAAATTTGATTGTAATAAGTCGTGTTGATAAGTTTTAAACTTATGAAGAATGGAAGTATGAGAAATGGGAAAAATTGATACTAACTACTACTTATACTACCGTATAAAGTTTTGTCTACCTTTTGATAGCAAAGATACAATGTGGGATGGGTTCTCCAAAAATTAATCTAAAAATGTAACTTCGATCAGACTGTTAAGAAATCTGAGTTTGCCTACGCGGCTGGAGAGGATGCTGCTAAAGCAGCCCTTCTTGCATCTCTTCTGAAGAGCAAGAACAAGCAGGATTTAGAAACAGCGAATCAAATGATCAAGGTACCAATGACATTTCAGTATCAAAATCACTTCAAGGGTCGGTAATTTCTGTATGTGAATATTATACATGATTGAATTTGGCAACTTGAGTTCAATATGATCAGGATATGGTGGCTGCAGAAGGACGGAAAGCTGAACAAGACATGGAGATGCTGAACCAGGTTGCAATGATACACAATAACGGACGTCTCCTTGCTGAAATGCTGAGCAGCTCCGACCACACCCACGATGAGTCGGCCCTCTTGGATGAGCTTCACAAGACCTGCGTGGATCTCCGACCTAAGCTATACCGTTTGGCCGGCCAACTATCTGATAGGTTTGTACATATTTACAGAGTTAAACTGGCTGCATTTAAGCCGAAAGATGCGAGGATTTTATCAAGTTTCCCCTCAGCGCCCAATTGTCGTCTGTGGTTGATGCTGGCGAGACACTCAACAAAGCCATCGAGCAATACGAACAGCGGGGTGGTAAGGGTGTGCCTCCTCAAATCAGGGCCTACCAGCCCCCAGATATGCAGACCTCCACTTCAAACTCAGACCAAGGTTGCTGTCTAATTTCCAAGTCCATTTGCTAGCATAACTATCAACTTCCTCCAGACTGGCTAATTTGATAATTTCATAGCACTTAACGGGTTTAAAGAGGCGATCCTCTACTAGTAGGATTTCCAATCATGTCCACATAATGATATGTGGAGACGGTGGACTATGATTGTATATCGTTATCATTATAGCAGGTGCTCCAGTCGTGGACATCGAAAGCACGAGTCTAATCAATCTGGAAGAGGAGGAGGGGGAAGTCGGAGCTGTCCCTGCTAGCGAAACTCTGTCCGCTGACGATTTTGACGATTTCCTCTCTTCTGTTTCTCTTGGCGGGAGCGCCAAGACGCTTGCGACAAGCCAGAAGGGAGCATCTAGCGAAATACCGGCGCCACTAACTGTCTCAACACCTAACATAGCCACAGCCACCCCAAACATAGCCACTGCCACCCAGTTTACAACCTCTACTAACGGTGCAGTAGACACAGCTCCATCGGGCTTGTTTGGTGGCATGACCGTGCAGCCTCCATCGCCAGCACAGGTGTGCACTACGAGCAATGTGCCGACTTCTTCCACTGAACTGGCTGATCCCTTTGGATTGCTGTCGCTGGGTTCTGAGTCGAGCTCTCCTCAGGTCAGTAGAGTTGTCAAACTTCCCCAACTTAAAGTACTCGGCAAAACTTGCAATGGAGTTAACATTGCTGAACTTTCAATAGCATTGCATTGGAAGGATTTTATTTATTTCCTTCTCTGCTTGGATTTATATCGCGTACAGTGTACACCCACACCCAAGCATAGACACACACACACACACACACACAAACACACACACACCCACACA
>CAMPET010000090.1:34641-50764 GCA_946803715.1 Beroe ovata
CACACACACACACACACACACACACACACACACACACACACAAAAGATACATTCTCATACACACACACACACACACACAAAATACATTCTCATACACAAACACACGACACAATAAATAGTGCATGATATTGATGCTGCACACTTATTCTGAGTGAGCTGTATTGGCTTCACATGCAGTTAATGTTCTGAATAGAGAGCAAAGATGTAGCGGTTCTGGGTAGCAATAGCGAAATGTAAAGTGTATACATTTTACACACTATACATGAGGTGTGTATACACATTATACATGAAACCAGAGACGCCTTATGCCCATACATTATATATAGAACGCGAACGGGTAGTGTATAATTATCATAAAACTTGGGCTTTGTTGAAAGTTAAGTGTATCTGTATTTACACTGGTCTGTATCTAGAATGGTACATAAAACATCCTCTTAGATCATGAAAACGGGAGATATTTGTCGCAAACACACAGTTACACAGACACACATATACAGACAAAAATTGGTTAAACACGTGTAACGTAGAACACTTACAAAACCCCTACTTCAAAACTATCATCAGGGGTAGGGTGATTTCAGCTCGTAATAGTACAATGATACAGATTGAATTCGGTTTAAGAATACGCCACATGATCACGATTTTACATTAAGAGCAATACTCAACTAGAAATCAGCTTTAAAACGTAAATAGATGCTGGTAGCCTCTTTTACAATAACAATTTATAAAAAGTATCTACCACATCTTCTCAAAGCTTCAAAATATTAGAAATCTTGTTGTATTAAAAGTATATCTCTACTTCAAGTTTAACTGGAAAGTTGCATTTACTGCAGCGCCTATCTAACAATCGACATCACTTTCCATCCATAACAAATTTATTCGCAGGATGTTCTTTTGATTATAACTCGAAGTAAGGAATAAGGAATTATCTGTTATTATTACTGTAATCTGAGGTATAAAATCTGAATAGAAGAAGAACAAAAAGAAAGGATGGAAATCAACCTTATGAATTACAGATTTCAGAATCAATGATCTCGGATTTGAATGCTGATGTGATTCATATAAAATGAGTCAGCAGAAAATTATTTCTTTTCTCAGACTGATGAATGGCATTAAACGTAAAGTTTCTTTTCAAACATTGACTCATTCTCATAGGCCATCAACAATATATAACAAAAGAAAGCATGATATAAAATACAAATATATGAGATCACAATTTTGGCATGCAAAAGACTGCAAGCAGATCCGTACCCCAATCAATCCACATAGGGCATCAATTATATTTTAATCACTATGTACATAAATTAACATAAAAACACCTTCTATCACTTATCATAATCGCATACATTATTACCAAATCCATTGTAATGTTTAGGAACACTCACACTCCACTGAAATTTGCTCCAGCAGCACGCAGTGCAATACTCCTGTATACAATGGAGTTGGTAGTCGGTAACAAACTCTAAACATGTCCTTTATTGAGCTACCTGGAAAAAAGCAACTCTTCCACTTTTTCTGCCCTGTGTTTTTATAATCCTGCACAGATCACTACCGCTGCTGCTGTCCGATGTTGTGCTTACCCCTCACTCTCTCATTCTGTACAACGATCCTCACACCGACTATGATTCACACATCCCACATCTATCTATCTCCCTCACACACACAGGGCAACTCAACCAGGTTTAACCTTGTTGGCTGTGGATGAGGAAGTGGGTGTGAACGCGCTGTTAGTCGGGGAGTGCACCCGAGACTGTGGCCTGGTCGGTATGGGCGTGGGGATGGGCGTGATAACCGGCGTTGTGTTCATGACAACCATATTATACAACCGCTCCTCACTGATGTCGTCTGGTGCCAGGTTGGCGATGTTAACGGCGTTCACGGCATCATCCATGTTCTCGTCACCCTCCCCGCGTAGCTGCCACGGGTTGGGCAGGAGGTGGAGGGGCGTGCTCCGAGGCGTGGTCGAGGTGGAACTGTGGCGTGATCCACTACCCATCTGACTGAGAATGTTGAATGGGGAGCTGTTTCGGAGTGTCTTCATGATCTTGTCGTGCATGTTCGGGTCACTCTGTGACACACACCCGCTGCTCACTGGTTTGAATGAGGAAGAGCTCCCGCTTAGATTAAAGTCCGCTTTAGACTTGCTGATGCTCGCTATCGAACTCTGCGGTTTTGACATGGCTGCGCTCTTGGGCGAGCCCTCACTCTTCGTGATCTCGGGCTTGGCGACATCCTCACCGAACTCCCGTGTCTCGACGAAGTTGACAAGACCGGAGGATCTGTCTCGTTCCGAGGCGGAGAACGGGGATGGGCCAGTGTAGTGGTGACTCTGCAGGTACTTTATCTCCTGGTGGGAAGATGAGGCTGGGGGCTCAGAGCTCGCTGTGATTGCATTGAATATGTCTGTTCCAAGTCGATTACCATTGGACGGCTCGCGGGACTGCAGTGCATACTGGCCAGGCGCGAGACTGAACGCATTTCCGTAGGGGCTGGGAGTGACAAGTCGAGAACCGATGGTCCTGGCGGACTGGGAAGTTGGGGTTTCGCTAAGCGTGATCAAGTCTCCGGACAGGTTTCGGGGGCTGGAGGGGCCGGAAGTCGATACCGTCCCGTTGATAGGATAAATCATGACGGGGGTGGGGTTCTTGATGTTACTCTTATTGACGTGGAGTCCGGTGGGGGAGTTCTTCCTACTGGGAGGGTTGATGCCCCTCACTTCCTCATCCTCCCTGTCCAACCGCATCTTCTTACTCGGCAACAAGGCCTGCTCCTGCTCCACAAAGGGAAACCCCTCAGTTTGCGTGGTCTGGGAGAAAGTGATGGGAGCCCTGAAGTTGGTGTCGATATCCTTCATTTTAAAAACTCCGAAAGCAGTCGATCCCTCCTCCTCCTCAGGAGGTTCCTCCTCCATTTTGCGACCCCTGCCCTCCAGCAGGTTTGCCAGGTAGAAGTCCAGCTCTCGTATGGTGATGGTGATATGTGCCGGCTGTATGCAGAGGGAGGGGTTCATACAGCACTTCATCTTCCCAAGTCGCTCACCGTCAGTGGATTCGAGAGGGAACGCCTTGAATAGCACCACCATCACAAGATCTAACCTCCACACCTGAAACCAGAATAGATTTTATCATACATATATTGAAGTTGACCAGAATTCAAATTTGATACATATTCAGACTTCAACTTCGAGATTTTTCTGAGAAATGAGCGATCTCATTTATAATCCATATGAGAGCTTTGGCACAATACTATTGTTCCGCGCCACGTTAATTGAAATTAAGATATCTTGTCATTAAGAAAACGTTGAGAAGAGTGATCTATATGTTTTAAATCACACTCGAAGCATTAGCTAATATCGCTTAAAAGAAAAATCTAACCGATTGATTTAACGAATCGATTCGCCTATATTTCCATACGTGCGCAAATCTATAGGTTTATATCATTAGTTTGCGTCAATAGCAGAACGAGTTATAATACTGGTTCTAGCTTAATTGAAAAAGATGTTTTGAATGATTCTCAGAATTTGTAAATGAACGCAAAACGCACGCCGGCAATTCTCGTTTCTCAGAAATATAACATAGGGCATAATTCATGTAGTATGAACCGAGATCTGGTCCATGAAGCAATCATCTCAGTGATGTGGAGTGTCATTAAAGTACAGTTAAATCACGTGTTCCGTTAAACATGATAGATAACAAAGGAATCATATATCACTGTGTTGGTACTTGTGGTGCTCAGCTAGAGGAGGAAGTGTCCGTGTGTGTGTGTGTGTACGTGTACTGTGTGTGTGTGTGTGTCTGTGTGTGTCCATGAGTGTGTGTGTGTGTTTGTGTTTGTATATGCATGTATGGCGTATGCGTGTGTATAACTGTGATATGTTTCATATGTATGCGTGTGTGCAATACATACACGCATACACACTGTTTTTGCGTGTGTGAGATAACGGATATAATATTAAAGAGTTTAACTGTTTAACCACAAGTAGAGGTGTGGCCTGAAGAAGAAGCATAATGACAGGGTTATTCCCTACACTAGCGGCCCAATACTCAATATGCAATACACTATATTATTGTACCTTGTACATTAGGAAGTTAGGAATCAGGCCATGGTATATTCCAGAACCGGCTCACTACTCAAGTATTCTACCAATCATTATCTAGCAGACCACGTGACTTTCCGACCATTGACTCATGGAGTTATTGAACCCACTCTTTCACTCGGCGAGATTCTATAATACACGGACACACGGTACACTGATTCTCTCCTATTCATACACCAGCTATTGTTATGTGGACGTTCAAATACAATTCCTACTATGCTGGAAATATGAAAATGCCCAGTTTAAGAATGCGAGATGCTATTCATGGACTCTTTAAGATGTAGATATCGTGGTCAAGGATTGCTTTGAATGGAGAAAACGAACCTTATCAGCCTGTCTAAGGCAATCAATCCGTCTCATTTTGCCCTTCTGATCAGGATTTGAGATGATACAACGTACGTTGTTCCGCTTGTTTTTGATGATGGAATCAACAAATTCATCCTGGTATTCTGGCTTTATATCCTTCCTCAATTTGGCAAGGAGTCTGGATGCCCACTTGTGTTTCACATCAGGAGATTCCGCTGTCAATTCTCTTTTGCACCTCTGTTCTTCTCTCAGTGGCATCTTATGATCATGTGTTTTGGAGTATTTCCGCTTCTTGGCCTGCAACAGTATTTTATACAAATAGTTGATAGTTCATTCAGCATGTTATGTTATTGACAGAACTGTATGGCAAACAGATAATGATATTTCACTGTGGGTTTGTTGATATTAAAAATGTTCACAGCTCATTAACCTGCAAGTGAAACCATGTGTATGCATATTGCTTTACATGAGGGAGCAGTTTCTCGACAAAAAGTGTTTGTCTGGCAGAGTCCATAACATTCTTCTTAGTGTCTTCAGGGAATGCAGGTCTCACAGGTGGGTACTGTGTGAAAAATGAGCCAACATTAGAGTTCTGGTGGGAAGAATCCCCACTACTTCCCCCTCCCCCTCCTCCCCCACCATGGGAAGCAGAACCACTCCCCCCGGGGAATTGGAAAGGGATCCTCACAAAATCCAGGTTCAGATCTTGAGAGCCACTCTGTAGAGATTGAAAACATTAACTTCAAATTATGCCCATGGCAATATGAGAGGGAGATGATTACTCATCATGTGACTTAAACTGTCATAGATCTACATTAGACACATGCCATAAATCTGTAAATTCATACTCACAGGATGATTCTGTCTTTGAACATGACCATTGTTGAGACGAAAGGATTTAGAAGGTGAGGACTGAGAATGAGAAGGTGGGTGGTGGGCTCCAGGGCTGTAGTGAACAGCACTTACACTTGGGGTATGGGATGGAGGAGGTCTGGTTGTGACACCACTACATGGACTTTCTAACAGTTCCTGTTGGAGAATCCCTCATTATCAGTTTAGGTCATGTGACATGAAACTCAAATAGTTTTAACAGTCAAATAGGACAAAGATAATTTACCTGCTTCAGCTGAAAAGATCCGGGGCTACTGTAGCTATTTTGTGGAATGTATTTTTGCTGATCGATTGGTGCTATTCCATTCATCTCTCATTGTCAACATAATGCATTCTTGAAAATGGTAGTGGTCTAAACAACTGTATTAGAGCTATTTCAGGGTTGTCTGTCAATTATAAACTGTGCTGCTAAGGCCTGCAGCTTTGCAGCTCACAAGAGCAGGGCCTAGCATAGCCAGGCTATATCAGAGTGTCTCATATGTTATGGACTATGTGTATCTCTCTTCTGACACTCAGGGTAACTCAAAGAATTCATTAAAGCTTGATTACATCAAGAGAACAACAAATAAACGGGAACAAATCCCGTCTAATTCTGATTGTAAACATTAGAGACTTTGTGTGTTTCTGCAACAACGAGATTTTGATTTCAATAAAATGTACAATTCACTGGAATCAATGTTACATTTAATCGCAGGCAAGCACAGGGCTTTACCACTACTGCTTAGTACATATTACTTGAATATCAGATATAATATCAACTCTTTGAGATGATTAGATGATGCATAATAATGAATATATAATGAATTCAAGTGAATGAAACCCAAGAGGTATGACACATTGATCACTAATCAAACCTTCAACACCCCAGACTGAAAGAATCGGAATTGAAACTCATTTATTAGCTAAGACTCCATCAGATGAAGTTATTTTAAGATATCTCTTTCGCTTCTCAACGAAATCACTCATAAGTCTGAGTCATATGAATAACTGATATGAATCCCGTAACAAAATATCGAAATTAATTTTAAATCACAGCGCAGCGATGAGATCGAAACTGAAAAATAAGCATCAACGTCTAACGAGCGCTGCGTGAGCCAAATTTGGCCTATTATACTCCCGCGCGCGCTGCGCGTCTTTGTTGTTTGGAACTGAGTTGGACTTTCCAAATCACCAAGGGGCCGAGCGCGCGCAACGTGTACGTGTGCGTACAAAGTGCATTACAAATCACATTATATTTATGCTTCTCGCGCGCGCACCTTTATGGACATCAACGCGGGAGCCCATAATGCGAGCGCGCTGTGCACACGTTGCGCGCCCCTGTTCTACTTAGTGAACTGAAAAGTCGTAGTGAACTGAAAAGTCTCCAAACCACGGAGACGCGCAGCGCGCGCGGAGTATTTGGGTCACGCAGCGCGGGAACAGAGCGCGCGCAGCTAGGCTCAGTGGACAGATACACCCGGCAGATACACCCGGCACAGATACACCCGGCACAGATTCTTGAATACGGACAATTGTTTATTCATCTATAGCAAATTATGAAGCAGCAACTCGTAATGACTTAGGTTGTAGAATGTAGTTGCTTGCCCGTACATTTATGTATAATGTATTCATGTCATGCAGTCGGGTGATCAATATTGTAGTTGAAATAATGTGGGCTTTGTTTTGATTCTACTGGAAATCTTTTATTTGCACTCACTGGATCTCCATCATGATCACTAGGCTAGACACACAACTCTACCTTGACCAAAGTCGATTTTTAAGTGAACTGTTGCCTCTTCTTGTTTTTTATCCTCTTCTTGTTTTCTATCCTATTCTTCCCTGATGAAATATTGTTTTAGGGATGATTATTGATAGTTTAGTTCTTCCTTTTTCTGTTAAATGTATGCTGACTGAAGTTGTGATCTCCATGAATTTGATAGATGTTTAGTAGGGAGATATAATACAATGCTGCTAAGATGATATCTAATTCGACAATATGTGGACCACTATGTCAGCACCCTGGTTGTTGGAAAGCTAAGTGTGCACCAGTCAGCCAAGACAATAGGGATGAGTCTATTGGAGTATTTCATGGGTCCTCTGATTTTGAGCTTCCTACTCTTTCAGTGAGGTAATTCATATGTTCTCGAAAGTTTTCACTTAATACCCTTGTTGTACCAAAAGTTTAAAAAACCAATAACTTTCAGTGTTCTGGAACCTGATCAACTTCAGAGGCATAGATCACTGCCACCAATTAAGACTTCAACTGGAGCTTCAAGTCGTTTCAATGCAATCAAGTCTCACTCAGCCTACTCATTAAGTCAGCAAAAAGCACCACCAGTTCCTAGAGTGAGCCATATAATTGTACAAGCTGGGTTCCAATGTCATGCTCAAAAACGATGGATATGGCTACCATCCTTAGAAAATGAGCAGTCTCCTCCCTTGCCAGCAGCCAGAAATAAAGCTCCATGTATCAAAGATCTTACTGATGAACTTATTCAATCAAGACCTGCATCATCCAAAGTCCCTTACACGAGAATGCAAAATAGATTGACTAATAGTAATCAAAGGGGCAGTAGCTACCTTGAATTAATACGGAAACTTGGGCACCTCAACCTCTTGGATCTCCCACATTATCTACAAGTAAGTTTTGCATTGTAATGAAAGGTACAAATTATTTATTCATGTTGGTAGTCTAATTAGTATTTCTTTGGTTAGTCTATTTCAGCTTCAATTTGATATTTTGCTTTTGATCAAACCATATTCTTATCACATAGGTTAAGCTCCTGGAGAACAATCATTTCCGGAAGATCTTGTCCACACATCCAATTGATAATATTCCCCTCAATGCCCTATCAGAAAGTGTTCTACTCGATCTCATGAGATGTCAGTTGTCACCTCAACTTCCAGCAAACCCATCACTGGAAGGCGTGGGGATTTTCTTTGATCCCCCAGATGATCTAACACCAAAGCAGGAGGTATGCGTTATACACCCAATACGAATCTCGAAGCCAATAGGAATCTCCAAGTTATTTAGGAGCTTGAACTGCCCTGATTTTTTTTAATACGCAAATTTTACCAGCCCAAGTCAGTATCAATGCCAAAGCGCAGAGTTGATGTCCCGGAGCCAGTAACGTATGTACCAAGTTCCAGAAAAATAGAGCCATCTGACCTTCCTGGACCAATGGTCCAGTCAGTTGGAAAGCCAAGTTTCAGAGAGTATGTTATGAAGAAGAGGTCAAGCAGAGCGTCTTCTCTTGCTTCAAACTTTACTCAGGTTACTAGACACCTAAAACAAGTCTATCAATACCTATCTTCTGCCATCGATTTTCCTCATTTTGAAGAATTTTTCAAAATCATTACTAACTCTCTGCAGACCGCCAGCAGCAACAAAACATCACTTTTGGGTGGAGATGAAGAGGAATGCGGAGTTTCGCACGTCACCAGTGTCACGACAACCATCAAGGAATCGTCAGACGAACCGAAAACCTGTTCTGAGAAGGAGGAGGATGATGAAGGCGGTCACGAAGAGGCTGCTCCACAATCTCTGGATATTGTGCTCCCTGCAGGTTTAGAAATGTTTTATAAGGGGGTATTGGACCTCTGTACCCACAATCTATCCTCGACCTCACGAAAACCACCAAAACGCATACATGATTATGTTTCCACCGACTCTCTCCAGATTCCATTGCCCTACACTGTCCTCAGCTGTTATTTCACTTCTCCCCCTCAGACGAAACCGGTATCAGGATTCCGTCTGCCGTAGAGGAGAGTGAAGAGTTGGAGCTGATGGGCATGTCCGGGTCAGTACCTCCTACTCGAGACAGTTGGAGACACACCAGTTTCTCCACTGTCACTCCGTTCTCCGAGCTGGAGAAGAATGCGGAGGAACAGGGACAGGTATGATTNTACGTGACACATCTGAGTACGTGACACATCTGAGTACGTGACACAACTGAGTACGTGACACATCTGAGTATGTGACACAACTGAGTATGTGTCACAACTGAGTACGTGACACATCTGAGTACGTGACACATCTGAGTACGTGACAGAAATGTGTATGACACAACTGAGTAGAATTATATACGTTGTGTTATACCCTCGATAGTCGATCTTTCCTACCATGATACAATCTTCAGCATTGAATTCAACTACTGTATAGTGTCTCATAATAATGCTTCATCACCAACAGAACGCTACCGATGCTGGCAACCTCCCAACCGGGCATGAACACGTAGGGAAAGAAGCTCTCGAATCTGGCGTGCCTATGAGTGGAGATGTTGTGATAGACAGCATGGCGCCACCCATGATACCCGACGACATGGAGGTGTCACCTGTCCCACCACCATCACCTAACACAGAGGTGTCAACAAGACGAGGTGAGGACTCCCCTCCACCAACACCAAAACCAACTGTGCAGGATGTGATTCCTCCAGCTGAAGCTGTTCAAGAGATCTCTGCCGAGGAAGAGGAAATTACTGAGGAGGTAACCGGCAGAAACGAGGACACTGGCACAGCCGACGCCACTCCTGGCGACACAGTTGACACCAATGACCCTGAGATTGAAGGTGTAGGTGATGCTACTGTGGATGAAAGCGCTACTGTGGACGAAGGTGCAACTGTGGACGAAGGTGCTACTGTGGTTGAAGGTGCTACTGTAGATGATGCTACTGCAGGTGATGGTGCTACTGCGGATGAAGGAGACACTGATCATCACCACGTTGAGATTGTTGCTGGAAATACCGATAGAGTGTACCGAGAGAAGAGTATCCTCACCCCGTTCATGGAGGAAGAGGAAGAGGAAGAGGAAGAGGAAGAGGAAGAGGAGTCGGACTATGACACCATCTCAAGTAGAACAGAAACTCCCATGAAGAGCAGGGAGAACTCAGACTTTCTCTAATTTGTAGTAATATACTCGTTACACTTAACATCGTATTTAGTCTGCAGTAGAGTTGAGTGTTTGTGTATGTTGTAGTTTGTAGTCAATTGAGGCCACCCTCCTCTGTCTTTTTCTCGAAAAGTATGTGCTATTTGGAGCGGGTATACTTGTACATATATGTGTTGAACTTATCAGTAGGTACTGTAAATACCATTAATTGTAACTGTATAAACTATAATGTATATTATGCTTTTCGTTTTGCGTCAGAGTTAAATTATCACAAGTCAGGTGTTCATATGAGATTTTGTAGTTTAATAATAATTGTAAATAGATTTTTACGAATTCATGTTATCAGAGTTGTAATATATATTCTGCATTCTATAGCTTTTATAGTCAGATCATTTGATTGTTCACAGGGTATGAAAAATTTGTGAATTTGATCTAGACACCTGAGAACATCCTTCACACACTATTACTCCAACAATCAACATCAAGAACCCGGATCAAGAATCGCTTAAATACAAATCCTGTTCGAACTGAGACAGAAATATGATCCCTCAGTCGTTACTCGAAAGTCAAAACTGCAGCTGCTGAGTATGTGTTTTATACTGTGTTATTGATGCATGATATTCGCAGACCTATCATAGATTTTATACTGCATGACTTGTTTTATTGTGCAATATCATGACCTATGATCTGCCGAATACTAAACATATAGACAATAGACAGTCTATATTGTAGGGCAAACTATCTAGATGGGGTAGCGACCTTGCATTCCTATTTATCGTTATCTAATGTAAATGTATCATGGTTATTTAATCTATTAATCATTTATCATGGTCCGAGTATAATCCAGTCCACCTCCAATTATAGCTCTCTTCATGGACATAGTAAGAGCACTATGTTACGGTATCCAAGACAGTTTTTCAAGCTGCGGCAAGACGGTCAAACTGCTAAAACTCGACACAGACCTCAGATCTAAACTCCTGCAATGTTTTCTCCTGAACGGTGTTGTTTTCATGTTCTCCCTCCTCCTGTTCGACTGGGTACTCGTGCCTCTTGTCATGTTGCTTGCTCCCGCAGAGACATCCCAATGGATAGACATCACTCTCACCGCTATATTCCGACTGTCATGGGTCCTGCCTCTCTACTTGATCAGTAGACTCCTCAACATATTCTGGTATCAGGAGATAGCAGACCAGGTGTATCAGTCGATACGGACAGGACGGTGTGCGCGCGCTAAGAGTGTCAGCATATCGGAACACATAGCCGATATCATATACAGCGTGGTAGTGCAGTGTGTGTTCCTCTTACAGGCCAGTGCAGTCGGAACTGTACCAGTTCTCGGATTCCCCCTCCAAGTCCTGCACATGTCGCTCGTCTACTCGCTCTACGCATTCGAGTATGTCTGGATGAACCAGGGTGTGGGCGTGGTGAAACGAGTGGCGCTCATACACCACAACTGGGCGTATTTCACGGGATATGGCGCCGTTATGGCGGTCGTGATCTCCTCGGCGAGTAACTATTTCATGGGCGTGTGCCTGTTTTCCATCATGTTTCCCATACTCATAGTAAGTTGTCACTTGACAAAGTTACAAGGTAAGGTGAAGTACACACCGCTACCACTGTTTAAACCTAGCATAATGGTGGTTGAACGGTTTATGAGCTTAACCAACCGGAGAGGATCATAGATTGTACATTGTACATATTGCATTGTACATTGTAAAGTGATTGTATAATGTATATTGATTGTGCGTATGTGATGAGTAATGTTGAGCACTTCTGACGTCAGAAGGTTCACACGTTCACATTTTACAATACTAATTATTACTGATGCACATTGAATACTTCTTATTATAATTGTACCCTATTGTACCCTATTTCATCGCTGCACTGTGTGCTTAGGCGGCCCTCATGGAACTACCATGTAATTGTGCAACGCATGGACCAATACAAAAATGCCTTATATCACACCGGATAAGATCCCTGTAATGCAACCCTTGGGCCTTGGCCCTTGTTTCTTTCGTCCTAACTCATGTCCTACTCTACCTACTACCAATACGTTCTGATGTTGAAGTTTCTATGACGTTCTCAGTTAAGTGGTGTGTTTTTATTTTCATTATCTGTATCATTATGTTGTTCTTTGAGTGTTGTATTTCATGATAAATAACGTTTCGTGTTGGGGGTTGTTATATGATATGTCGGTTTATTTGTTTTATTACAGTTTTTAGTCTGATATCGTCCATTTCATCACCAAAGTTGGTTTGTAGATCGTGATTTTACTATGGCAAGACGTGCTACTGTTACAGATTCTCTTGCTGATAAGGTTGATTAGATTGACACTTGAAAGCAACAGATACAATGTTCCTTATTATATCATCTTGTTCCGGAATTGATGATCGAGTTTGAATGATCAACACTGAACACTTAATGGAAAATTGAATGCAATCTCCCCTGCGTAACTGCGACACAATATAACAATTAGTAACAATTGATAACAATTAGTATAGTCCTATTTTGACCTTATTTTTGCAACATATGCCCTGACTAATAGTTCAGTAACCGCGACACCACTGCGTAGGTGAATGTGACACACCGGGCTATGTAGCTGAGATGCCTGAATGGGCGACACCAGTACCTCACTTCATCAGCTAAGGCTTGTTGTAAACAATGCCACGCTCAAAGAAACAGGAGGCCTCTTCACGAAGGGCGACCCCTTTGCTGAGATAGTGGTCGACAGTCAACCATCACACAAGACTGAGTGTGCTAAAGCGACCTGGGAACCGTGCTGGAACCATTCATTCGACCTGCTGGTAAGTGTGATGTATACAGTGTACAATGTACAATGTAAAGCGTTCAATATACAATTGAACGCTCAAATTATAAACTTGTAATTATAAACTTGTAAAACCCCTGACCCACTCACTTCACTTTTCACGGATACTGACTCGATCAGAAATTTTTGTTCAATTTTTATGCTAATGCCATCGATTCCAATGTTTTTTGGAACGCTGAATCGATTGACTATTCCCGATCATGGCTCGCTTTCTTGAGGGGCTGCCTGTCATGCCACCTCGAACCTCATATCTTAGAACAAAATCGAATTTTCACTGATGCCCCTGCCTTGAAGAATGAAGCTAGCTCAAACTTTCCTCTCATTAAATATGATACATCTCTCCCAGGTTGGAACGACCTCTGAAATCGAGCTGAACGTGTACCTGAAGTACCGCTTCAAAGCAGACCTATTCCTTGGGAGTGCTGTGTTGAGCATAGCACAACTCCTGCAAAAACACGCGGGTCATCTCAACAACATCGACAAACACGTGACAATCTATGACAAGACGCAGCAGAGGGGCGTGGTTTTCCTCACTCTCTGCATGGAAGTAGATGAGGACACCTTGTCGACCATGGTAAACGGTGTCAATCTGTCATCGGCCGGAGCATCATCTTCTACTGCCGCGTGAGTTTGCAAATTATACTGAAGTACTAATTTGTAGCATTGACGCAAAACTTTCTTCTTAATAATGCAACACTGAGCGGAAGAAAAGAAGGAGGACGTATTGAGTTACAAGTTATATCCTGTATACGCTGCTTTAAGTCTCTGCTCCCTTTACACTTCCCTTGCACACTGTTTTGACGTCACAATTAGCTCACTAAGTCTTTGTACGCCCAACAGTACTAGAGTAATTGTGCACCCTTGGTATTCTCTTGTCGCTATTAACTTTCCTTATACTGCCGCGTTTCGAGTGAGCAACAACAATTGTATCGGTATATTAGCTCCCTCTGATGATTTGATCGTTTCTAGCAATCACAGTTCTAATCAATGAAGAAAATCGTCAGAAAACTCTCACGGTAGTTCAATATTACTTTCTCTCCTAAGTCGCGTCCCATCGCGCTATCATTTCAATAAAACATCCCATATCGCAGACTCGTTATGCTACCAACGAAAGTAAATTTTTTCAAACGGATTAGGGAGAATGCAAAACAAACGTCCAATTTGCTAGTTGTTTGTCGATGATAACACGTGTGTTGTTTTTCACCCCCGTCCCTGCCCCCAGGTCTGCGGGCGTGCAGGAGAACGGACGTGACCCGGAGGAGAGAACGCCTCTTCCCGCGGGCTGGGAAATGAAGAAAGACAGTAGCGGGCGACGGTACTACGTAGATCACAACACCCGCACAACGTCATGGGCTCCGCCCAAGACCCTGCCCGCACTCCCGCCGGGCTGGGAGCAACGTCGTGATCAGCGCGGGAGGTCGTACTATGTCGACCATAACACACGAACCACAACGTGGCAGAGACCAACCACACAGAACGTGCGTCCCGGTGACTGTGTTTGTTCATGATTGCACGTGTATGATCGTGCGTTTTCGCTGGTGTTCATCTGACGTCTGTGCGTATTGGTAGTCTGTGCGTTGATTCTGATGTTTGCCTATACACATATCATGTCAGTGGCATATACCACCANCGTGACCAGTCTAGTATGCGCAACAGGTCATCTTGGAGCAACATGCAGTCAGCATAACAAGAAATATTGAGTTACAAGTTATATCCTGTATACGCTGCTTTAATCCTCCGCTATCTTTACACTTCCCTTGCACACTGTTGTGACGTCACAATTAGATCACTAAGTCTTTGTAGTTTGTACGCCTAACAGTACAAGAGTAATTGTGCACCCTTGGTATTTTCTAGTCGCTATTAACTTTCCTTATACTGCCGCGTTTTGAGTGAGCAACAACAATTGTATCGGTATATTAGCTCCCTCTGATTATTCGATCGTTTCTAGCAATCACAGTTCTGATCAATGAAGAAAATCGTCAGAAAACTCTCACGGTAGTTCAATATTACTTTCTCTCCTAAGTCGCGTCCCATCGCGCTATCATTTCAATAAAACATCCCATATCGCAGACTCGTTATGCTACCAACGAAAGTAAATTCTTTCAAACGGATTAGGGAGAATGCAAAACAAACGTCCAATTTGCTAGTTGTTTGTCGATGATAACACGTGTGTTGTTTTTCACCCCCGTCCCTGCCCCCAGGTCTGCGGGCGTGCAGGAGAACGGACGTGACCCGGAGGAGAGAACGCCTCTTCCCGCGGGCTGGGAAATGAAGAAAGACAGTAGCGGGCGACGGTACTACGTAGATCACAACACCCGCACAACGTCATGGGCTCCGCCCAAGACCCTGCCCGCACTCCCGCCGGGCTGGGAGCAACGTCGTGATCAGCGCGGGAGGTCGTACTATGTCGACCATAACACACGAACCACAACGTGGCAGAGACCAACCACACAGAACGTGCGTCCCGGTGACTGTGTTTGTTCATGATTGCACGTGTATGATCGTGCGTTTTCGCTGGTGTTCATCTGACGTCTGTGCGTATTGGTAGTCTGTGCGTTGATTCTGATGTTTGCCTATACACATATCATGTCAGTGGCATATACCACCAATGGTGGTGTCATTATCATTGACTGTACCACGTGTTTATCAGGTGTCAGAGTTTAACGAGTGGAGACGTCAGGTTTCCAGTACACAGGATGCCAACAGACAAAACCTGGAGAGTCGATATGCTAACAGCTCTTCTAATAACAATGTGCGTTGATCACGAACACAACTGAAAACACTCACAACATCCACATCAATCACAACACAACACTCCACACAACACAGCAACTATAAAATTCGCGATACAACGCTCAACGAAACACAACACCAAGTCCACAACACAACATCTGACATCATCAACACTCACAACACAACATCCCCCCCCCAATAACAAACTCACGAAACAAACTACCCCCTTTGTATAGGATCACTGCTGGCGAAGCGGCACAAGTACGAGTGGTGGCGAGGAGGCTGGGAGTAGCAGCGGTGGTGGCAGCAGCGGGGGAACAGAGGCGCCTCTTCCCGAGGATTGGGAGAAGAGAACCATGGAGGATGGGAGTGTCTACTTTGTGAATCACAAATACAGGTGTGT
>CAMPET010000090.1:52270-63741 GCA_946803715.1 Beroe ovata
ACACACACACACACACACAGTACAGTGTACACACACACCCACAGTACACACATACACTCACTGACCCACTTTCACGCAGGGGAGAGGAAGGTCTGGATTACGGCGGTCTGGCTCGAGAATGGTTTTTCCTCCTATCACACGAGATGCTTAACCCTATGTACTGTCTGTTCGAGTATGCGAGTGCGAACAACTACAGTTTACAGATAAACGCTGCATCCTACGTAAACCCACATCACCTCACGTACTTCAAGTTTGTGGGTCGGATCATCGCACTTGCTCTCTTTCACAATAAGTTCATTGACAAGGGCTTCACTCTTCCATTCTACAAGAGAATACTGGATAAGCCCCTTACCATGCTGGATCTCAAGTGAGTGAAAACAAGTGATAAATAATCCCAAATACTTTCATCCGTGTTTGTTATGGAAATTGGTTCTCGTCACGTGTCAAATGTTAAAGTGTCACGTGACATATCACGTGACATGATGTACAGGAGTGTTGATGAGGATTTCTACAACTCACTCAAGTGGGTCAAAGAGAACGATCTGGAGGAATGTGGACTGGAGCTGTACTTTGCCCATGAGTTTGAGGTTCTAGGAGAGGTAAAGGTGCACGAGTTGAAACCAGGCGGTGAGGACATCTTGGTAACGGATGAAAATAAGGTGTGAAAATGCATCTGACAATTGACACCAATCTTAGCTTCCTCACCATGATGTAAAGTCATGTCTAAATTACACAAATGTGCATGAATCAAAGACTTTTCATCGTAACACTGACTAAACATTCGTCTCTGCAGGAAGAGTACGTCAACCTGATGGTCTCATGGCGGTTCACGCGTGGCGTTGAGGACCAATTCAAGGCTTTCCTGGAGGGGTTCAACGAGATAGTCCCCATACAGTGGCTCCAGTATTTCGACGAGCGGGAGCTGGAGCTGATACTAGTGGGAATCCAGGATTTCGATATCCAGGATTGGCAGGCTCACACCATTTACAGGAATTACCGCCGGGCAGATAAGCAGATACAGTGGTTCTGGCAGTTTGTCGCTGAGATAAGCGATGAGCAGAGGTCACGTCTGCTTCAGTTTGTCACAGGAACGTGCAGGCTTCCCATAGGGGGGTTCAGGTTCGTATGATATCGCATTTTCTACAGGGATTTTGTTCATCTTAAAAACCGATTTTACTCCTAGAATCGTTCTCTAATTGAGTCTGGAATAATTGTATTTTCACAGCGAATTGATGGGAAGTAATGGAGCTCAGAAATTCTGTATTGAAAGGGTGGGCAAGGAGAACTGGCTGCCTCGCTCGCACACGTGTTTCAACAGACTAGATCTCCCGCCATATCGATCCTATGAGGTTATGAAGGAGAAACTGCTCCTTGCAATTGAGGAGACTGAGGGATTCTGCCAGGAATAGATGATTCGTGTAAAATTTCTTAGCAATTTAATTGATTAAATAATGCGATAAAAGTTGATTTGGAAACTCTTATTATGAATGTTGTGTCAGATTTTTTGATTGAAACTTCGAAGGAAAGACTCGAACGACTCTCAGATAATTTGAATTGGCTGAAAATGTATTGTTTTGATGTTTTCCTCAAAATTTATCGTACTAAAGCACGTTTTTCGATAGCACGCGAGTAAAATGTCAAACTGGGAATTTCGATTTATCTTTATTTCTTGGATAGCCGATTTGACATTAATTAATGCTGATTTTTAAACGAAATTCGTGTTAATAAAAAGATTATCTATTTTGTGATGGGTCATTGAAAACTGCCTCTTACTTCCAAGTTTATGGTATCCAGGCAGTGCGCGCGTAGGTCTTCTGTAAATGCTAACAACTAATTTCGGCTGCGTCCTATTGAGAGTACACCGCGGAATATGCTCAAGAAAGTAACAGTCTGCCATATTGGATATTTGTAGATTTCAGACGATAGAAGCCGAAAATAACATTTTCCCAGCTGCTCACTGCTATTTATAATGATAGTGAATTATAGTGATCTACAATTGAAATTGTTCCTTAATTATTGAAAGGCTCAAATATTTACATAGCTATACAAAACATGTCAGTGCAAAAACACTGCTATGGTTCTATAGATACACTCCTTTAACACCATTAGTTTCACTCCTTCATTCGTCAAGGTCAAGACGTCGTCATGAAGATCAAAGTAGGTACGAGACTCGAGATCATAGATCCATTGAGCGACATTTCCTCATAGATCCATTGAACGACATTTCCTCATGGATCCATTGAGCGACATTTCCTCATAGATCCATTGAGCGATATTTCCTCATCTCTTCGGCTATAAACTCGACTCCGTCACTAGCTAACTGTTCATAGTCTTGATTAACAGCGTATGCCACATTCTTCACTTCAGACCCGAATCTACTGTCGAAAATCTAGAAATATGTCATAATTCACCGCAATGATCGTGAAACCAAGCAAAATAGGCCATCTCAAAATATGGTGTAACTAGTTATTCCTACCTGGGCCACGATGAATGGTCTATTTTCCTGATCATCAGAAACTTCCAAAACGGATCTCAGCTCTGTGTCAGTAGTATGAATATCCAAGCTGCTGACAGGTCCTGTTACCAGTGATATTTCACATCGTAGTGACTTGTTAACAAATATCACAGGGGACGTTGAGCAGAATATAGGGATTGTTGTCCAACCGATAGATACGAAACTGCCGTCTTTGTGTCCGAGTACCTGCGATTGACATATCATGAGCTCAAACTCTCGCAGTTCGAATAGAAATAATCAGTGTTTTCATCTGATCACATTTCTCGAAAAATACTGGTTTTTCAAGCTGAGTATTCGCTAAGTGTTCACTAAGCATACACTGTCCAGTATATGGTCAGGGGTTAGGATGCAGTACATATCTGCACCTACTACTAATAGGGGGATGGACCCGCAGGGTCCACTAACCTGCACCAGGATGAATACATCGTGAGACGGTATGACGTGTTTGAAATAGTGCACTTGATCCATCCACTTAATCCTATTCTCAACACAGAACTGAACTGACTCGTTGTACGTGATATGGTCAGTGTACTTATGTATCGTATCTTTGGTACACAATCGCAGATAAACAAATGTCTTGTAGTGACAGTTATCCAGATTCTAAGGAAAACATGATCAACACATCACATGGTATTCAATGATAGTATCATTTAACAAAACATTGAATTTAACATCGAACTTAACAGCGAACTTAACATTGTTAACATTGAACTTAACATTGAACCCATTGAATCTTTAATAGTAAGTACGATTAATAGCAAGTAATAATAATAGCAAGTAATAATAATAGCAAGTAATAATAATAGCAAGTAATGATAATAGCAATGGTAACGACAAATCAAGTTAGTGCAAAACGTGCTATGCGTGCCCTTCGCAAACACGTACCTTCACTCCAAGAATCTTGACACCGAATCCAAAATCAGGGTTGTACTCGACAATGTCGGACGAGTGCATGTCCAGGACAGTCTGTCCTTTGTGTCTCGTCAGTTTCTTAACCACTCCCGAGGCAGCAACAGGGGAAACTGACTTGCCTGAAATACGAGTGTGAGAAGTTTATTATCACTAACCACACTGATAATATATCATGGAGTTGAAAATTAGTTGTATAAGTCAGTGACTTATTTATGGTGTCAGTGACTTACAATGACTTATTGAGGTGACTTATTGAGGTGAAAACACCACTGAGGTGAAAACACCACTGAGGTGAAAACACCACTGATACAATGACTGGGATCGTGTATAACTATAAAGAGGATCGAGGATGGAAAACAACTATAATGTACCTGTCACGATTGATCTGCGGCGGTGGGAGTCGAGAAGGTACATCTCTGTGTCTGTCAGTGTGGGGCGGGTATCACAGTACACCCCGTCATTGTATGTAGGTATAGGCGGTACTGACCCTGACTTGTACATTATCCGAACCAGTAACCACGCACACGGTATTTGGTACGTGTCCTGCACACAGGAATATTCCAAAGTTTGGAAATAGGTAGGCGGTATGGCAAGGGAATACTAATATTTTGTATCAAAACTGAATAGCGTCTCACAAGGGAATGCTAATATTTGGTAAGGCTATCAAAAGCGTCTCACCCTATGTGCCTATTATAGCCAGTGACTCCCCATGTACCTGTATTGAATCGGTTGTGAGGGTGGTGCTGGCGTCTGGTCCATCCACATGTATAGGGAGTTGGATAGGCCCCTCATTCAGCACCACACTGCTCTCTGTGTCATCTGTGGGTGCTGTGTTTGTGCCACGAACACAGAACAAGTTCAGCACACTGTAACCCACACACATCAACTGTGCTGCGAAGTCACGGTTTTAATTTAGTTGACAGAGAAGGTGGGTAGGTTATTCCGGTGGGTAGGTTCCAATATTCAATTGGGGATGAATTTTAGAATTTAGGGTCTAAAAGTAGGCCTCATGCATTATCTTGATACATTCTTGATCACCTGAAGCTACATGGAGTGAATACATCTTGAACACGACGACAGTGGTTTTTGGCACATTGCCAGGTAATTGTACAGTGTACTTGTATACTGGATTGTACACATCGCTCTCCAGAACCAGCCCGGTGGAGATCTGGGGTCCGACCGTGTTGAAATCCCGGTCAAAAACACGGCCAGTGACCCGGGAAATGGTAACACAGCTCGGCAGATACCTCGCTCCATCTGAGAGAATGTATTACAAGCTGGGGTGGGACTCAAAATGTAGATAACTCGGTCAACTTCGTGTGGTGAGAATGAGGACAAATTATATTTATAGAAAGAAATCGGACAAAACTGATAGACTGAAACCATAATCATTCCCCATGTTTCTACATATTTGCCCTACCTATGGCGAGAATGATGGATTTCTTGCTATCGTGAACCTTGAAATTCGGTTTCGGGTCCACATGACGGAATGCCCCAGTGGGTAGCCGAGGTTGTGGGATGTTAGCGAGACTCGTGTGACGGACAGGGAAGGAGGGAACCGGTTCAGTGGTATCATAGTATCGGACCAGGAAATATGAGTCGGGGAGTGGGGGAAATGTGGTTCTGGGATGAGCATCTTCATTCTCCAATTCATCTGACAAGACCTGCAAGATGAAGTGTGTTAGAGATCGATCTGCAATGATTATTGTCGTGATCTTTACCAATTTCCCCCGTAGATAATTGCAAATTTGTACTTTGTTGATGTTTACATGGTCGATCACTTTATCGATTGTATCACCTTGACAAGATCTTGGAAAGAAGGGACTGGAGGTTTGAAGACCTCCAACATTTGTTCCTTGTCTGAGTATTTGGACCANGTCTGCCGACCACCCTGGCTGCAGGGACGGAACCTGCATTCGACCGGAGGCCTCACGGCTGCTCCTGGTGGCAACTCATCGGAAAGGTACCCATTTTTCTGAGCATTGCAAGAGAGTTCGACAATTCTCAGGAAATGCGACTACTCCACTAGACCAATAGGTATTCAAGCCAGAGCAAAATTCAGTCAAAATCTGAAAGTCAAATCTGAGAAAATGACTTATTTCAAAAGCACAATATAAAACTCGTGAGAAAAATTTAAAAAATAGTTCATTGTTTACAACACTATGAACTGTCCATCCAGCCTAAAGACATTTCAAAACATCTGATTATATGCTATTTAGCTCTCCTGTTTGCAGTACATAGTCCAGCTTTCTCGAGTCTGCCCCCTGTTTGGTGAGTGAATCAGCCAGCATCTCAGTATTAGAGACCCATCGAACTTCACTGACTTCCCCACTTTGTAGCATTTCCTTTAGATTGGCTATGTCTCTCCTCAATCTGTGATTATCCACTGGCTTGGTAGAGTGGATTGCACTGTATAACTGTCTTGAGTCAGTTAAAGCCACAATGTTCAATAATTTTTCATTGCTACATAATCCAATCAGCATTTCAACAATTATTCCCCTGATCCAAATAGCATGATTCAAAGCGTCCAAGAGAGCAAGAGTTTCACTTTCCAGTGTCGAGGAGACAACCCTGGTTATTTTATTTGTTGCCCAGGTAAGAACACCAGCTTTGTCTTCTGAATGAAGGAATACTATGTAACCTCGCTCTAGCACTGTTTACTTTATCATCTATATTTCCAAAACTAGCATCGCTGAACACAACAATTTTGATGTTTTCTTTCAAATTCAGTCTCGGGAACTTGATGCATTTGTTTTGAGCAGCTTTTGAGACAACTTTATTCAATTCCATCAAATCTTGAATTGTAGGCTTTCTGTTTTTTCTAGAAGCATTATATACATCCCATTTCAAATCAGGTCTAGTAATGTATGCCATCCAGGATAGTTTTCCCAGTAATGAGAGATACTGCGTCTTTTCTTCAGCAGTAAGATCTGATTCTCTCTGCATTCTTCTGCCGGCCTCGATATTTGCAGGTCTGATGTTCTTTGCATACTCATACTGATCTAGTGTAATCCATTCATCTTCTTGAGAAATGTTTATTCCAATGTACTTAAACATGTTCGACTGAGTACGTTTGCTGATGTCATACTTGGATAGGATTTTCTTGACTACAGAGTTTTTGAAATGAATGTTACCACATAGCAAGAAGTCATCAACATGTAACAAAATCATTCCACAAAGTTTGTTGTTGATGTTATAGTAAAACAGTGCAGGATCATATTTGCATTTTTTGCATCCAATACTCATCAGGAATTCACTGATTGAGTCATACCAATTCCGAGAGCTGTCGGCCAGTCCATACGCCGGTTTTTCCAGCTGCCATATGATTCCCACTTTCTTGAGGTTTCGTGGTGGTTTAACAAAAACATCCCTGTCTAGTTTTCGAGATTGGAGAAACGCAGCTTTAATATCCATGCTTTCTATCTTCCAATTCATACTACCCGCTAAGCACATGAATGCTCTCATAGATGATTTTTCTCCAGTTGGGGAATCAGCACTAGTGTACTCTGATTCTTCAAATCCTCGGACTACCAAACGTGCTTTAAATTTATCTTTACCCAAGTCAGTTACTACCCATCTGGTACTAACAGTGACCTGTCCAGTGTCCTTGACTTCTTTATAAACTCCATATTTCTTCCATACTCCAAGCTCGGTTTCCATTGCTTCCTGGACCTTTTCTTCATCATATCTCTCTTTTGGAACATTCACAACTAGAACCGCGCCCTTCTTGCAATCTTCCCCCTCGACATACAAAATTTTGTCATCAGCCTCCTCATTCCATCTTTTCTGAACAACAATATCATTACCAGTCAGCTTCATCCATGAATGATCCCCATCTTTCTCCAGATTCCAGGTGTTTTTATGCTCACTGGCAGTATTCTTAATTTTCCAGGCTGGTCCTATGATTTTTGCGTTGTGCCATTTTTCTTCATTAAGGCTGGTTTTATATCTGATTTCTTCACCTTTTTTAAGATCCAGTATTCCATTTTTCTTGGTTTCAACATCAACCCAGTCGTCAACATCAGATACATTCCTCCTCTCTATTTCATCCTGATTCTCATTTTCGTGTATTTCCTCGGTCTCATGCCATACCTCATGTTCATCATCGTCTTTTTCAATTTCTTGTATCTCTGATACCTGTTCTGTTTCGTCATCTGGACTGTCATCATCCGAATTGTTGTCCGAATCACTTTCAGAACTGTTTTCGGGCTCAATCTGCTTCTCAGTCTGTGGCTGATCCTCTGGTAACTTGACACGTTTCTTATTCACATCTTGTGTGTCCACTTCTTGGGCCCACCTATCCTTAAGTACTACTTTAGTAACATGCACTCTGAACATAGAACCCCCTTGTCTAATGAAAACTTGTTTCCCGTCTTTGCCAATTACTGTAGCTGGACCACACCATTTTTTCTGATTCTTTTTCTTGAAATATACCCTATCTCCAGTGAAATATTCTTCTTCTACTTTAGGAACATATCCTCGGAGAGCTCTCTTCACTTTATCTGAGTTATTAGCCCTGATGAATGAACTTCTTGACTGATACATGCTATTAAGTTGATCAGCTAAGATCTTGCTGACTGTAGCTTGGTGGCTTGTCCATGCCTCCCATACTGATTCCTGACGATGAATTTACCACAAACTGACTGAAGAAAAGTTAACGATGGTCGTAATACACTTTGCACTGCTACCAATGATTTTAGATCAATCCAGGTATGGTAATCAAACACGTAAGTATAATAGATGTATTTCAAATTTCAAANGTTATTATGGAGGTTTTAAGGTACTGCTATTATAATGAGGTTTCATTCCGGCTGATTAGATACTTCATCAATTATCATTATCCTCCACAATAGTGCACACATCACTATATGGCTCGATTATACCTTAGCCACGTTGTGGAACGTGGGTACTGATTTTAGATCAATCCAGGTACAGTAATCAAACACGTGAATAAATAGATGTATTTCAAATTTCAAAGACACGAGTTCACTTGACAAATAAATTCAATTCAACGAACNAGTACTGCTTATTGTACATGGTGGTGTGTACAAGCTACCAGCGCAGCAAGGCTGTGTTACAAGCAGATAACAGTCACTGATAAGAGAGAACAAATTTCGTTGCGAATGCTATAATGATAAACATGAACTGTAATGATAAACATGAACTGATAATGATAAACATGAACTATGTCGGCCAGGGGCTATGTCGGCCTTTAACTTGGGAACCGATTGTTTGATCGACGTGAAATTTTGGCTATCCGAGTTTCTAATGGTCCTTGAGCTATGGTAGAAATTTCATGTCAATCGGTCTATCGGTTTGGAAGCAATCCTGAAATGCTCACTCTAACTGACATGATTTGGGGGAATTAGGGGCTATAGTGGCCATTAACTCGGGAACCGATGATCANCCCGTCTGTGAGCCGTATATGAGGAGGAAATTCGCCATTCGGCGGCGCCAGCTATGGTGGATGGGACCTTGGGTTTTACTGATCATTGAGTTGAGCGTGTCATTAGTGAGTTACTCAATTATTGTTAGTGAGTTACTCAATAGTGATTAGCTAAGACTAATTCAATATAAGTGAGTTGATGGGTTAGAACCAAATAGTGTGCTCCTAGCGTGATGGGTTAGAACCAAATAGTGTGCTCTTAGCGTGATGGGTTAGAACCAAATAGTGTGCTCCTAGTGTGATGGGTTAGAACCAAATAGTGTGCTCCTAGCGTGATGGGTTAGAACCAAATAGTGTGCTCCTAGCGTGATTCTGTTGTACGAATTGCGCGATAAAAAACCTGCTGCACAAGATAAGAGGGAGAATGACAAATTCGAGGAGAAAACTAGAAAAGAATCGAGTTTCACTGGAGTTAATTCCATTTTGACTGTGAAATAACCTAGTTAGACGCGATTTAATGCAATAACCGGTTTTACAAGTTTTATCAATATTGCACACCATATTGGGTTACGCAATGAAATACTGATGTTGTAAAAACAGGTAGATTTCAATAAAATAAAGCACATAATATCCATCAATAATACAATTATATAAAGAAAATATGTTCAAATACAAGTCATAAATACATATCATAGCTAATTTAAAACACTAATAAATACTGGATTGTAGCACAAATGTGCCCGAAAGCAACATTATCATGATACATATTGCTACTGAAAACACTAGAACTTTCCTGTGGACGATTTTTGGACATGCACATGCGAAATTCGACTTCTGAGTGACGTTTCAATGCTCAGACGAATTTCCAAGCAGATTTGGAAATTCTAATACAGTTTCAGAGTCATCTGTTTTTGTAACAGATTGCAGTGAACAGTGCAAACACTAGAAACTATAAACGGTTTAGAGCACGTTAATAAGACTACGAGCTATGACTATTTCTAATTTAGACCAAGTCTGACTTCTATAGTTTGTTCTAGCAGACCTTGACAATCTATTCCACTCCTGATATTATATTGCTAGGAACTGCCTGTGAACTGTGTACACACTACACATTATTCCATACCGTCATTGTAGTCACTTATATACACGAGTGTACATGATACGCTCCCATTCGTGTCTCCTCATTAATGTTCACAATTGTGGTCTCTCTGTTCAGTGTTGAACACAATAGATAGACTTCCGTGTCCACTACAGTAGGTATGATTAAAAGAAACTGTCCACTATTGTAGATTGCGTACACGCACGTCTCATGTGACAGGTTTTTGCTTGGTAGGCTGGACACGGTGTAAGAATGCGTCCAGCAGCTTATCTGACACTGACTCCTCTCGGATGATCTGATTCCACAACTTACTGTCCCATGTCCAGTGTATGGAAGAGAGACGGGTATATCTGGAACATTGCCAAGAATTGATTAATTGAATATCGGACATCGGTATGATGCATTCAATCATGATTGAAATCATTAAGTCTAGAGAGCAGTAACTAATTAAAACCCGTGTAGGTACTCACGCGAAGTCAGCGGCAGCCTCAGCAGGCCACTCATACTGAGAATTCCGAGTTTTGCAGTTGAAGAAGTAGAACTTCTTCAACTTACTCGATAATTCCATATTCCAGGGCTCTGAAACATGGATTAGTAAGATCATTTGGAAATAGATATTCCACTACTTTGTATACGGTACAATAATCTAAATCAATATCAAATATTATCTAATTGTCATATACGAGCAGCACCCTATGAAATGTTTCCTTGAATATCAGTAGCGCATAGATCAGAAAAGGTGGAACGCCAAGGTTAGCGATAATTGCAAATGTGTCACCTTTGATGTGTCTGATGAATATGATGCCTGTAACCAGCATCTTCTTGTCTTTAACAGAGTGTGCTAAGCGAGGAGTTGAGTGGCCCTTGAAGTACTCAACTCTCAGGGATGAGATGAGTTGCTGAAAGTTCTCGAGGCGGCACAGAAGTGGCTTCACAGAGATGACTTCCTGCCACTTCTTGGCGCTTTCCTTTCGAATACTCCGACACATTTTCTCAAGGAGTGATATCCTGAAAAAGTCTACAATACAGGGCTATACAGTATACACTATACAGTAGTGCAGTATTGAGTATACTGTAATAGAGGTACACGTTTCAAGATGCTCCTCACACATAGGTGACATAGGTAGGTAAGGGCTGAAGTGACATGTTATGTGAGTGTAACCTGTCACTGTATGGTTTCTGGTAGATTTCCTGTCCTCCAATCACAATTCCATCAGTCAATACCAGTGAGTAGGTTCTCATACCGCTGTTTTCACCGGTGAATACCTCCGTTACCTAGCAACCAGGTTCACTCAACTATTCAATAATCAATGCACAATTTATACTACAAACAGATACAAACAAGTAAAAAAAAACTTAGAAGGAGGAAAACGAACGAACAAACGAGCCGCAAGCAAATAGACAGAAAAACATTCACACAGACAAATCGATAAACAAACAATTAGACAGACAAACTTTAAACAGAAATACAAACAAACATACAGACACAAACACACACATACACAAACACATACACAAACACACACAAACACACACAGACACAAACACACACATACACA
>CAMPET010000090.1:70476-84938 GCA_946803715.1 Beroe ovata
TCATATCACCACAAAAATCACGTAGGAACAGGTGGTCATGACAGCGGCCCCTGACAGCGATATTCGACAGCCATGACGTTCATATACTGCTGTTATTCCGCTGTCGCGGCTCAACTAAATACTAACAACGCGCGCATTATTTAACTATATGCGTACCGATCAGACTGTATTTGGGACCATAACATTGAAATTATAGCCACTTTTACTAATGAAAACTAAAATTTTCGATCGAATATTTGGCTGTAGCTTGCTGTCAGCCGAATTTTTGCTGCGAATTTCATGACGCATATTCTCCACATTTAGCCACTGGGGTTCTGTTCTTTTTCACTTTTTAGGAAGAATAATAATATAATATAATATAAAGATTTTGCTATTAAGCAACACCGTTCATTTCATACTACTTCTAGCTTAACGCTGCTTCAGTCATTTATGTACCCAATCAGGGTACTCAATATTAAAAACAAAAATAATCTTCACGATGCATCAGGAAAGTGATGCCCTGGTACAGAATGCAGATGCTGATTGGAGCTAGGACTCTAAATATTATTAGTTGAATCTGCACTGCAAGCATTGTTTTGACCTCAATCGAAAGGAAAATGCGTTGTCGATTGTAGGATTTTACCCTACCGTCGGTGCGCGTGATTTTCAATCTGCCCCGCCAGGGATAAAATCCCGCCAGCAAGGGTAGGGTGAAATCCTACAAGTTGTCGACTGTCGTTCTGTTGTTGTATCCGATATGACTCGATAGGTTGTGTTTCACCTTCATGATGACAAGTTTTCTAAAATTAGAATTTATATACTACAGCAAGTTTACAATTGCTTTTGTTTATCGATTGAAGGAAATTATGTGTTCACGTTGCGCGCCCCTTATTTTACAATATTTATACCCTGCATTGTGCCTTGTGATTATGAGTGCAGTGCATGATCTGAAATGTTTGAAGGATTTCACCCTACCCTTGCTGGCGGGATTTTATCCTTGGCAAGGGGCGGATTGAAAATCGCGTCGCGCGCACCGACAGTAGGGTGAAATCCTACATCTGAAATGTTAAAAAATACAGACTTTGAATTTTTGTCAAATTACGCATTTTATAGCGCCGCGCGGACCGGGAGCATGGCACAAATGAACAAAATGTCAAAATTAAGAATTTGTTATAATACTCTCCGGGCATTATTTCCGCTAATAATGCACGCTGCTCTCTATTTCTGCTCTGATAATGGTGCTCGCAGTGCTTATCAGATGTTACCTGACCTGTTTCGGCCTTCGATGAAGGCGCGCGCGCCGCGCGCGAGAAACTGAGGTCAGATAAAATCTGACAACGCAGTGCAGGATTATAGCAGCTAATACCTTCGTTGTTTTGACTGCTCTCCCTTCCGGGACAGACTATATATTTTTTGTTTTGAAATATATATCTGTTTTATATATCACAGGGAGAATATTATAACACATAATACCTTCTGGCTGTTTTCGTGATACGTGCTCGCCCTCACTGCGTTCATGCATTATCGCACGTATCCCTCACGCCAGAAGGTATTATTTGATTTTAATTGCCTTAGCTAAAAATGCTAGGCCTTTTAGCATGGCGCTTATAATTCCGCGCCAGGTTTTATTGTAGCCGCTACAGATTTCAATTTAGCTGCATTCGACAGTTTTTCACAATTATCTTATCTTATTATCTGGCAGGGTGTGCATCGACAAACTCCCTTGTTGCTTGTTATTACTATGTATCAATATCTTGCCCTCAAATGATCTGATATTTTGATTACTCTCACTGCAAGCTGAACGTTGAAGTCAATGGAATAAATTCAATCTAAATTCCATGGTACCACTTTTCATGTAATGATTAGGCATATTTTATTATTGAAAGATTGTGATGAAATTATTCTTGCTTAACTTCNTACCGACTCTAACAAATTTGAGAAACAAGATTTCTTTTCTACGAAACCATGCTGATCTTCTACGATTTTATCTTCAATGACATTCAAGATATATTTCCTCAAAAATTTCTCATAAATTTTACAAAGAATGCAAGTAAGGGATACAGGCCTGTAATTCATAGGATCCAATTTAGAGTCTTTCTTATGCAAAGCTATTACATTAGCTGTCTTCCAAATACTTGGAATCTTACATTCACTAATACACTTCTTGAATAGCACCATCAGGCATTGTATGAAATTAGAATTATCAGCCAAAATATGTAATAGCTTTGGGTGAACATTATCAGGACCAAAACTTTTGTAAACATTTAAATTTTT
Source organism: Beroe ovata (assembly GCA_946803715.1). NCBI lineage: Eukaryota > Metazoa > Ctenophora > Nuda > Beroida > Beroidae > Beroe > Beroe ovata. The sequence continues at coordinate 72,730 of CAMPET010000090.1, forward strand.
CAACTCTTTAACAATTTCGGTAACTTCAATTTTTAAGGGTATACAGTCTTCATCCAGATCAGAAGAGTAACAGCTTTGTGGAAGTGGACCATAAGGCTCTTGGACAAAAACAGATGCAAAAGCATCAGCAAAACACTCAGCAGTCTCCAAGTCAGACTTGGTCAAGGAACCAAGCTGCTTGTCATTCCTCAAAGCTGTCACAATTGATCTGACTTTTCTCCGACTACGTAAATAAGAAAAGAAAGCCTTGGAGTTATGTTTAAGATCACTGGTAATAGTCTTTTCATAACTTATCTTAGCTCTAACTTCTGTATCTTCATATAGACGCTGCTTACTGAGAGCTATATTCAGTTTTTCTACGCTAGGAAATTCATCAAAAGATGCCCAAGCTTTATTCTTTGCCCTCAGTGCTCTTTTGAGAGAGGAGTTAATCCACGGCATGTTGTAGTTATTGATAGCACTAGTGCTATCCTGCTCCATTTTGGGCACACAACCAGTTATCTTCATCAACTTACCATGAATTTCTCCCCAAATTTCGTCAACAGTCATATCATTAGTATCTTTACTAAAATTCCAATCTATGTCATGAGAAAACTTCAAAATCTCGCATCTATCAGTCTTAGCCCACTGTCTCTTACTATCATCAACACTTAGATCATGTTGTAGGTTAGGGTCGAAAATATTAAGACTAACTATAATAGAAATGTGATCACTCTTTCCAAGTGGCTTAGAAATTTTAAACTCATTAACCAAAGAGCTATCAGAACAGAAAATTTGGTCAATTGTACTCTCCTGAATTTTTCCATCCACCTTTCTTCTCCTTGTAACTTCATCAGTTATAAGCCAGGTTAAGCCTTCCTGGTGTACAATATTTAGTAAATTTTCTTGCAATGTTATTAATTTGTTAACAGAATGCATTGGGGCCACAACATTGCCTGACAGCCAAGATATGTTAGGGCAATTAAAATCCCCTAGAATTAGCTTTTCAACAACGTTCTCATAGCTAGATGAAGCTTTAGAGGAAAAAAATTCCAAGAATTTTTCGTTTTGGCTGTCATTCAATGATGCTGACCTGTATAAACACCCTATCAAAACTTTACCAATATCAGTTTCTATGATTAAAGATGCTGAATCAATATCATTGTCGAAACTTCCTTCAACTACAGTTATGGAATTTCGAACATATATGACAGACCCTCCACCATCACTTATAGTTCTGTTCTTACTTTTACTCCTATCTAATCTAAAATTTCTATTACCAAGAAACATATTATAGCCAGGAATATCGATCTCAGCTTCCTCAAGGTTGTCATGAAAATGAGATTCACTTATACAAACTATATCAATACTTTCTGATTTCAGTGTTAACAGAAGCTCAGAAAGTTTTCCATATAAACCATTGGCATTTGTATAAAAAACTTGCAATGAATGTCTCTCTATTGAGTTCTTTACTTTACTCTTATATTCTTCGTCTGCNTACAGCTGTCCAGCACGAAGTGTTCTTGTGGTGGCACTGAGGTGTATGGAGAGTGGACTTCCATAATTTCAGTCTTTTTATCGTTCATCTTCAGATAATTATCATTCATCCAAGACTTGATGTCCTTGAAACATTTCTCTAGTTCCACAATCACCGAACTTATATTGCTTTTGGGATTGAACTCAAAGTAAATTTGAGTATCATCTGCATAAAGATGTATGCTGAACCCATATTTTTCTGCTAGATGCTGTAAACCATCAGTGTAGAGAATGAATAGCAGAGGACCAAGTATGGAACCTTGTGGAACCCCAACATCTAAACTAGCCTTGTTTGATTCAGAATCATTGATGTCAACATAAAACGATCTATCTGAAAGATATGACTCGATCCATTGAAGAACAACTTTATCTACGTTATACTTGTTATTAAGTCTTTTGAGAAGCATCTTGTGATTGATTGTATCGAAAGCAGCAGATAAATCAATCAGCATCAAGCAAGAATGCGACTGTTTGTCCATAGCATAAAGAAGGTCATTGTGGATTTTCAGGATGGCAGTTTCACAGCTATGATATTTCCTGTACCCAGACTGTAGATTAGGGAACAGTTTATTGACTCTCAAGTATTCAATAAGTTGTGAATGGGCACACTTTTCTATTATTTTGGAGAGAAAGGACAAGTTACTCACAGGGCGATAGTTTGTCAGATTGTCTGAGTCCAGGTTATATTTCTTAAGAACTGGTTTTACAACCGCAGTCTTCATTTGCATGGGAAATTCTCCACTTTGGAGGGACAAGTTGACTATTAGTGTGACTAAAGGCAATAACTGTGGCAAGCATTCCTTGAATATACATGTTGGCAATGGGTCGAGAGAGCAGGTTTTTGTCCCCATTGACTTGATAACTTCTTCAACTTCTGATGGAACAAGGAGTTTGAAGTAGGATGCATGGACTTCATTATTGGGAGGAGTCAATTCATCTGATGGTCTAGAGTGCCCGTTATTGTTTGACTCGATTTCCGTGTAGATTTTACTGATCTTACTATGGAAGAAATCTTTGAAACTGACAGCCAGCTTAGCATTAGAAGTCCCTTGTGGCAGTTTGGATCTGCCATGTTCCTTATCAAAGAGGGAATTGACAATCTTGTAAGTAGCCTTTGAGTTTCCTTCAGCTAGTGTCAATTTCTTGTCATAGTATCTATTTCTATGCAGATCAAAGGTTAGAGCAGCATCTACTTGTTTCTCTTTAAACATTTCTCTCAAAGTTTTATCAGTTCTATTCTTTTTATAATTCCTTTCAGCTCTCCTCTTTTCCCTTCTTGCAGCTTTACACTCTGAATTAAACCAAGGACTTTCCTTATCATTGACATGAATTTCAGTTAAGGGAGCATGGATATCTAGGGTCTCCTCAAGAGCCAAATATAACTTGGCATATATATATGCAAAAACTATAACCTAAAATAACCTAGGTTTTTCCATATTATTTATAGTGGAAGTGTCAATTTCTGTGCGAAAAAAAAACCTTTCTCGACTGTGCCTGCTTACAAAATTACCAATTATTAAGAAAACGATATAATAATAAGTTAAGAATAAAGATTGCACCGGGCACAAAAAATATAAAACCGTGACTCTCTTTCTCATTGAAAAGATATTACATACCCCTCATTAAAAATAAATATATGATGTGTGTTCAACCTTTTTTGTGTTCAAAGGTTGAGCACTTTCATATAATGTGTGTTATGTAACGCGCTACAGCAGTATAACAGCAGTTGGACAAATACATATACGACTCAAATTATGTTGCCATGACGACACATGGTGACGTCACGTTATTATGGTCGTCGCGTGAGAAATGTCACGCGTTGCGTTAGATGTCACTCGACTATCGCGTGACTTATTGGGATTCATCGATACTTATTCATAATGAGTTCTAGCGTGATTCTTGCTTAAAGATATTCGGAGTTTTAAGCGAGTCTTTTTTGGCGGGAACCTCCAATCTGTCAACCTTACTCGAAACCCAACTGAGCAACTCAAGTCCCGAGACGTAGTACACTTTCTGATGTTCTGGGATTGGTTTCACTGGGGGTGGCGGCGTCGATTGTTGTAGGGAAATGACTGTCGGTTGTGGGGTTGCTAGGGGCGACGCACGTGCGTGAGGGCTCACGCGTGCGTGGGGGCTCACGTGTGCGTGAGGGCTCACGTGTGCGAGTGACGTCACGTTACTGATGTGCGGCATGATGGACGGACTGGTCGGGCAGGGAGATGAGGGGATGGAGGGTCGGAATGCAGACGCGTACGGAATTACTTTCCGTTTCGTGCGACTGTCCTTCGTAGTTTCCTGGAGAGGGTAAAACGTATGAAATATTCGATCAATTTTGCTGATTTCGAGTTATACTATTTCTGAAGAATTCATCGCGCTCCTTACACAGAAATTATTGGTCGAGGTATCTATACAGATTTCATCCCCCGATTAAAGCGGCAATCAATCATGTCAAATATTTGGAATAATTCGCATATTTTCCACCAAATATTATCATTACACGCTCATTTTGTCCCATTACGAATCATTATCTGATCGATTATTGAATATATATGCGTGGAATTCGGATCTATTTATAGAATTCGAATAATTTGTTTGTAATATGTTTTGTCATTATTGATGCCGGTCAAGGAAAAGGAGAATTATGAATTCTTATTTCTCTGAAAATGATAAAAATCTCGCCAGATTTTAGAAAATAATACAAAAATGCGGGGAAACTAATGAAAAACCTAGTTTGTCAAGCTTACCCTGAGTAAGTTAAGCGAATATCTCTTGGACTTGATGTGTTCGCTAAGCTTCAACAAAGTGGAGGGTCGAACCCCGTGTCTGTGTTGAAATTGATCCTGAAATAATTGATAAATAAATAAAAACTAATCAATAATTGGATGATTAGATAATTAATAAATGACAGATACCTATACCAGGCTATTATCGAAAAATGTAAAGGTCAGAGGGTCGGGGAAGAAATGTTAAAACCCCAAAAATTCACGACGTAAAATTGCTAGAAGATAGCCAGGAAATGTGATCATCACCGACTTTGCCAGGCATGTACCTAATGTGTGGGAAACCCAAAAAATTACATATGCACATAACATTACATAATATTTAGATGATTCAAGAATATATATAGATATAGTTGTTGTAAATATATAGGATGATAATATATTATGTTCATTGTACTCAGTTTCCAAGTTATGTAAAGAGATTCATCAGAATAACAGAATAATAATAATAATAATAATAAGTTAAATTTATAATTTATTGTGGCACATCTTCTGACACTCAGCTGTGCCACGAAACGAGTACACTAAAACATAGACAGTGCGCTTTAAATTTACCTATGAAGAGAAAAGTAACTGATTTACGCTATTACTCAAGCACTGTCCAGGACATGAAACTGGAAAGCAAATACCAATAATGCTAAAGTTCATTGACTGCAATTAGAAAAAGCTTCTTTGAAAAGATGTGTCTTTAAGGAATTCTTAAAAGAGTCAACGGCAGTAATGAATTTTATGTAATCAGGTAATAAATTCCACAGTTTTGATCCCATTTTAGCGAACGATTTATCACCATATACTGACTTAGAATAAGTGGTAGGGTGGGGCGCGCGTTTGGGTGGGGCTATAATTTTCATCACATTTGTAAATTCAGTCGAGTGTTGATTTAATTAGCTGATTTCGTGCGTGTGTGTGTGTGCTATAATTGTAATAAGGATTTATGAAGGAGCACGCGCTTCGTACGAAAATGGTAATATTATTGTGTTTGAATTGCGGAAATTTCTTCAAGAGGTAGAGGTAGAAAATAAACAAGAGAATTGTACGGTCAAAAGTGAAGAAAAATGATCGCAAAAAAAGAAATGCATGATTAAATGATGAAGTAAATGAAAATAAATAAATCAGTGTAAATCGGAATAAATCAGAGAAAATCAAACATTTTCTCACCGTCTGTCGAAAGAACTTCATATCAGCTTGGAGGGGGTACGGGTGATAACACTGCGTTTCCGCTGTCATTATACTAGCTAATGAGGAGTTAATTGGTTAATTATACTAGCTTATAATAATTGATTAGTAATAAGAAGTTAATAAACCACAGGTTTCGAATAAGAATTTTCTCAAATGTTAAAACCGGTCGGTAATACCAGCTATAATAATTTCAGGAATTATTACAAGAAACCCTCTGATGAAGCAAGGTTCAAGAATCAAGACGTAAGTAAAAAGAAGCCAGCACTCCACCCTATTAATGATTATAGCACTGACTTAACCCTTAAACCGTTGTGGTCTCCAAATCTTGCCCGCAAAATTTTCAAGCTCCTGTTACTTTTCAATGAATCCGCCCAGAATTTTTAATAGCTGTACATAATACAGAGATAAACATCTGAATAAATCGACAGCACTCGGGGAGCCTCATAGCGCTGATGAAAATTCGCCAAAAAATGCGGGCGAAAAAATAGCCACACCATGTCATAAAATGTGGGGCAAATATGACTTATACACCACCATCCAGACCGACTCGAACATCATCCAGACCGACTGGTTATCAAAGTGAAATGACCTGAGACCACCCCCTCGATATTTCTAAATATAACTTCCCGCTGGCAGCGTCGCGTAACAACATAACTCGACGAATGGAAAACTGTACCATATTTGGCAAGTTTCATCTCTTTGCTACTGTGTTCTGACTAAAATAAACGGAGTTTTCTGTGCTATTAAATGCCGAGCAACACGTTACGATTTATGAAGGAGCTATACTGCTAGGTTACTTTATGAAGGAGTAACATTGAACAAATTATATAATTCAGGGGAAGTTATGCGTTAGACTGGGTTAAGGTGGGTGTGCGACGTGCGTTTAATCGGATAGATTGAAGAGGATTGGGAAGGGATAAATAGGTATTAGAGAGAGAGTTCATCACGTGATTTCAAAATAGGTCACGTGAGTGGAACAGAGCATTTTGATTGGTCAAAGAGTTCACTTCCATTCATGTTTGCGTGAACTAATATTAGGAAGATATGTCGTCGAACGGGAAGAGGGATCTTATGCGATGGAAACTGACCGAAATATTATCAAACTGACGAATAGAATATCGGTCTATTTCTGTCTCTGATTGCGTTATCGATTAATAACATCATTTGATAAGAAGATGATAAATATTATTCAACAGGGAATTAAATTGATGGGCATGGGAATTAATCACATAATATTCACATCAAATTTTGTAGATGAGATAAGAATTAAGACATAACCTCAAAATTGGCTAGTAGGTACCTGACTGACTCGAATCAATTTTATGAATCAACTCAAACATTATTTTTGCGGGAAAATTCTTGCAAAACCTATTAATATAAAACCCGTACGCAATAAAATTGAGTGTGATTGAACTTTATTTCGAGAGTTCTGACCATCCAAATCCTTCGTCTTAACTAGCGGTACTTCATCACTCTATTATCAATAACGTTAGGAAAATGAAATTCGGATGCCCATGATTTTTTTCTAATATTCTTATTCCGAATTTTCCGTTATGTGAATCAATTAACCAATTAACTGACGAATGATGAATATTAAGAAACTTTATATTATGATTGTTAATCACGCGCAGAGTTTCAGCAGCCTTTGGCCCGGGTCCAATTTTATTTGAAATCAAAATAATTAATAACGTTACACGGGGGGGACTAGTGACCATAACAAGTACAAACAAAACAATGTGATTTTGATATAAAATTCGATATAACCCATATAATACTACATAACTAACAACGGGTGGGTATTGATTGAGTTAGAGAGAAAATAAACGTGATAAATCGAATCGCAACGAATCTATAAAATCAACAGAAACTATTTCAGAGTTTAGAATAGAAACACCCGATACATCGAGAGTCCTGGGACATATTCAGGAACGATGAATCACATACCATAGCATGAGTGGAATGAACGAAATCACCGCTACCGATTTATTCTCAGGAATTGATTACATTGGTCGTCAATATAATCGAATGAAAACAATTATTATATCATACGTTATTATATTTGGACGACAGGATGGAATGCGCGCGGCATAAATTAGGTTTGGGAATATATTATGAGGATTAATCATACAATAACCAAGCAGGATATTAAAGCAAATACATAAAAGCGAAGGACTTATCTGTGGATATAATAAAGAAAAGGAGGGAAGGTCATTTTCAACGCATCAGGATAATGATAAGCTGATAGCGGTCATATTGATCCCATTGTTCAGAATGAACGGTATTATCATAGATTTGAAGTGGGGGGGGCCTTGAGGCCTATGGGTATAATACGCCATGGGCACGATGTATCTATTTATAGTAACACAAGACTAGAACACGGTAATAGATGTAATGAGTCTTAGGTTCCTACCTCACACAAACACACATACAGAGACACAGACAGACAGACAGACAGACAGACAGACACACACACACACACACACAAAACATGTCATTATGTGGCGATATCAAAATTCAAATGTAACGTCGAAGCCAAATATATGTACGAAAACCCGTAGATGGCTGTCCATTTAATGATGTCACGGCTAAAAATAGATTGTCGAAACCACTTTTATGTGTTTATATGGCAGGTAAAACTTTCACAACTTGAAAAAAACAGCTAAAGCTAGCAATAGCATGACTATTGACATTAAACTGAATAATGGCACATATATATAACGCCTAACTATATCTTTTATTGAGTGTGAATACAATCTAGTTATCAGGCAATCCATTTCTCATAATAGCGGGATATCATGGGCAATCGTAATGATCATATCATTTTCATTATCAGTTGAGTGTGAAATTCATTAGAAATCAGTTATTACCAACCCAGTATTATATTCAAAGATAATCAGTAATTACTAATCCACTTATATAAGATGGGATAGATATCATGGGTGATTTGGTCGCTAATCTCATGTAATTAACACCTCTAAAAATAGAGAGTGTTATCTACACACACCCATACACACACACACACACANCACACACACAGACACAGACACACACAGACACACACACACACACAACACAGTACACAGTACACACTCACACACACAGGAACGCAGTTAGTAGGATTGCTGAGTGGTAGGTTTTCACCAAAAGACATAAAAGTCGCTGTGACTGTATCATGTCGGTAAGTGAAAATTGGGTTATTCTAGGTTAGATCAAAGCAACAGAAATATACGTGAAAATTGGGCTATTTTAGGTCATATATCAAGACGTTCAGAGGTGTGTAGCTGCGAAAATCAGAAGATCAGAGATCAAAGCACATCCACAATAGTGCCATCTTATGGGATATGACGGTTGCTGCGAGGGGTGAAAATTGAGTTACTTCACACGCTGAGATGACGCTGAGCAAAAAACACGCTGCACCTACCGCAAATCCTGCAAAGAGCAAAATTGCAGGGTTATTAACAATTGGAATGTTCAATGTAGTTCAAAAATCAATGTTCAACGTAGTTCGAAAATACGATATACGAATTGATTCATATTATGCGATCTTTCATAAACAAGAAAAGACTTGCGGCGAACTTTAATGAAATCACGTACCACACCAACATTTCTAATCCCATCTACACGCACACACGCACACACAGACACAATACCTAACATAGTTACCCGCTAGTATATAATATACACACACAAACACATGGCCCCATAACGTATACACTGAGCATTACTAAAAATAAAGCCGTTGTGACTCAAAAGGAGAACATAATAGAGCAAAAGCGCGGGAGCGCGTAGCTCAACCAATAAGATGCGCGGATATGCAACACGTGACACATATCAACCAATCAGCGATCACAAAGCGTACCAAGTTGAACCGTTTCGTGATTGTGATTGGTTCCCACTCCCGCGCCCTGCTCTCTGAGTGGTCAGTTGAGAGGGGCGCGGGAAGCTATACGTGTGTAGCAAATTATAGAGCTCATCAAATTACCAAGGGGTCCATCCATTCAGTGACCGAGTCACGTGGGTCAAATACTCGCTTCTTATTGGCTAGTGAGGCGGATACTGGCCTCCTATTGGTTAGTGAGGGCAGTATTCACTGATCATTGGCTAATGGTAGTATGTGGACGTTATCGATTCACTATAATAATAAAGCTGCTTAGTATTCGACCCCCTTTTCAATAATTGTGTGTATCAGTGAAAAGGTACCCACCATAGTAACATTTTTGTACAACAAGCAGTTCTATGTACAGTGTGTTCACTGTTATACATAATACATATCCATTATCCAACCATATAAGGATTAAGAAACACGATTGACCCAAAAAATAGGATCGAAAGTACGCGATGAACCGATGTCCGATGCTAAAACAATTGAATGTAGGTATACAGTGTATAACATTGTATACTATGTACACGCTTTACTATGTACACGGGTTACGCAATTATAATATGTACGTACGGCCTTGGTATAAGATATTAGATAATTATTACCTCAAAATATTCCAACTCGCGCAAATCGCTATTCGCTCAATATACCTATGAACCATCATACCTAGCGAGCTCCCAGAGGCCAATGCGATGATCATCTCGGCTACGAGCTACAATAGGACGATGCGAGAGTAGTGACCGAGAAGCAGAATCTAGATTTCATGAGGGACACGTGACGTCACGAGGTATCACTAAACCTATAAAAATACAATGAAATATTATGTGAAGAACCCTGTTATATACTGTATAGTTCGATTTTCCAAGAATTAGAAAGAATGTTTATGTAGGATAAAAACACAGACACACACACGCACACTCTCACAGACACAGACACAGACACAGACACACACAGACACACACAAACACACAAACACACACACACTAGACATTTTTGCGAGGCACAGCTCTCCAATCTCTAGATTTAGCTCACAGAGCCTATTTTCCAAGAAATGAGCATAAAATATGACATTCCAGCCTAAAACTATTAGGAAAACGGCGAGCAACATTCCCAACTTCTGCATGAGCTAAGAAATTAGAAAAGCAACAGTCGTAAAAACGGTCCGCTATCATAGCATGTACCAACCAACTGCGGCTAACACTCGCCAAAAAACATATCAAGTTGCGTTGAAACTTGCCAAAATCCATAAAACGACCTCGCCCTTCTATAACTGTATAAAATAATATATATATAACTTGGTATAGTGCAAAGTGGCATTTATATAGCTGGTACGTTGACCACGACATTTTGCGTAGAGCTGATGACAGGAGTTGTGCTATTTTTGGAAATTTTACAACTTTTATCCAATCTACATAGTGTTACAGTACGTAGAATATTATATTCTTAAGACATCGAAAGGGAAATATGTTTTGATGATCTTCATTTGAGTATCATCTAGTAGAATAACATAAATATATTAGTGGGTACCTAATTACTAATTATTATAGCCTATGAGTTACATGAAAAGAAAAAGTGTCCTATCTACATAATATTCAACTGAACAAAAAACTGAACATAAAGGGCATATATTTTTGCAACGTGATTTAGCAAAATATAAGACCTACACTATTTCCTAGAAATCCCAAAATGTAGAGAAAGAGAATTAGGAATGCGTCCGTTTGAAAGAATGCGTAGAATAGCAGTTTTTGCGTACCGTAGCAGCAGCATAAGAATCAAATTTTTCTGAGGAAATACGGGAAAATTACGGAAAAATGAAGATTATATATTCTAGAGTTGAGAACCGGGATTGCGCCACACCCAATAAAATGTAAGTTCTCCAAATGATACCTAGTTCACATAGATAAAGATTGCACCCGTTTCTATCTATTCACCCCACCTCAATTCCTCGATTCCTCACTTCCCTCTCCGATCTTCTGAGTTACAGCTCCGACTGCTTAGAGCCAGACAATATCATTCCTGTGGGCAATATGACTCCTATGGGCAATATCATTCCTATGGGCAATATCATTCCTATGGGCAATATTATTCCTATGGGCAATATCATTCCTATGGGCAATATCATTCCTATGGGATACTCTTCTATTGAACCTTTCCTGTTCATTCCTATGGAACGTTTTCTGTCCAGAATCCTTTTCATACCCTTGGATCGCTAAAATGATTGTCTGACAACTACCAAAACACCTATGAGAGACCGAAAACTTGGGCTATAAGATCTAAAATAGAACATATAAACTCCAAATCATCGATGTCTGCATCTTGAACGGTCAGATTGACATAAATTCCAGCTCGGAAAAACATATATTTCGGACTGATCATAAAATTCAAGTATTTCTACGCCTTTGCGTAACTCATCATGTGACATCAGCAGCCACGTGACTTTTAATAGTCTCGTGATATCAACGGTCAAGTGATCAGTCACGTGATCTAAGCTGTGCGTTCTTAATTCATGAGACTATTTTGAAACTTGTCTGACCCTCGTTTTAGTTGGGCTATTTAGCCTACACACACGCATAATCCAGCGTAGGATATGAACTGAGCACGCGATATTTAGATCTATTTTTAGCATGATATTATTTGTAGATTACATGTATTCGACTAAAGCAGGTAGTAAAGTGAATTTTTCAAAAAAAGTTCATCACTATAGGTACCTACCTAATACTTGAAATTCCTGATTATGTGATTACGTAATTCTCGCTTAATTGGGTAAGAAATATGAACAAAACACAGAGCAACCAACGAAAATCAAGCAACATATAAAAAACACATACATATCCGGGACATTGCCATTTGAGGGG
>CAMPET010000090.1:95124-143123 GCA_946803715.1 Beroe ovata
CTCACCCACTCACACACACACACACACACACACACACACACACACACACACACACACACACACTCTCCCTCTCGCACCGATAAATTGAGACATTGTGGGTGAGGGAGTGAAATCACAAACAATAATCAGGTGACTTGTCGATCGATGGTGGTCTATCATTGATGACGGTCCATCAAGAATCGTATTCCCAGACTCAAACCACATCGCAGTTTGCATCATGATCGGTCTGACATGCTCAATTATATCATGACATTTGTGCTATCCCGCCTATCACTAAAATGAGGCTCTCATCATGACGTATAAAAACCACAACACTGCCAATATAGACAAGTGAACAGATCAGATGCATGTCATGGAATGCTAGGGTGGTGGGAAATTTCACTACAATTGGAGCGCATAATAGTCTGGGAAAAATAGTCTATGGAGAATAGTCTATGGAAAAATAGTGCTTAAATTTTGGTTTTCTTCTGAATTACAATTAAGAAACTAAGAAACTTTGAGCCTAGAATTCTTAAATTTGTGTACTGAATCCTACTACAACGAAAATTCTTTCAAAATATCATATTCAGATTTTCATTTTCTAATGAATTAGATATTTGAATAGTATTAAATATTTTAATAGTGTCATTACAGTAACATATTTAACAGGCTGAGGAAACTATTGTTTTCTAGCGAGACACGTACCGAACGATAACTTACATAATAAAATCGGAAAATTAATATAATACTTTCCTCAATGCGGTAAAAATTCCGAAGCTAATACAATTCTGTGAAACATATTCCTAAGAATTAGTAACCGATTCAGTCATGCCACAAAGTACAACCGAAATCTACTATCCTATAGAAAAAAGGGGCGTCAAAGCAGTCAATTATAGGCCATTAGAAGAAGTAGAAGCCAGAAGGGCGTATCTAAATTCCAATCATTCAAGCTAAACAATCATGCAACGAATTAAGTAACGCAAGCGACATAACATTTCAGCCAAATCAGACCAATGAACTGCCACAATAATATCAACGAAACACATACGATAACGCATAAAAAACGCATGACATATTATCGCAGTATATATACATTACTTGACAAAAACACAATATCTATGAAATCATTCATATAGCAACAACAACATAACAACAATAATAATAGCGCCATCATCGTAATCAATTGTGCAATAACGTAATCATCGTAAATATTGCATGATATTATTGTCTGAGCACGTTTCTAAATTTAGATTGAATATATAATTTATATGAATGACGCGCAATTTCGTGGGAAAGTTGTTGCACTTTATTATCGTCTTCGGGACCCCAGTAACTCATGTATTATGATGTGGGATGATCATAATTTTGTGGGTTATTCTGAAGTTCGCAAAATCGTCGGGAAATTCGGAAGACTGAACTTTTGACAATAACAATTTACATTCTACACAGATTAACAATAATTGGAGAAGGGTTATCTACACAGATCTAATATAAAAGTCCTTAGGTACACATTACACATGTCTAGCAGATACAAATATACAAAATACTAGCCACACTAACGGAGACCACTATTTGGGGCTTCTCACACGACTTCACAAATCAGTAGTAGCAGTAGTTACAGAATATATGTGTTATGTTTATATTTTGTATGTAACGTGTAACATGTAACATGTAACATGTAACATGTAACATGTAACATTCTATGAGTTGTCTACGCAATCGGTACCCATACATATTCCATTATTCCATACAGTAGTGTTCACTACAGTAGGTGTTGAAGCATCAAAATAAAGAAGAATTCCGAAGAGAAATTGCTGAGTTCAAAATAGTGGCCTCGAAGCAATAGAAGAATCTAGAATTTAATCCAGTAGTTATGGAAGTCGAGCAGCTAAAAAATGAGACCTGAGAAGCCTCCATGAATTACAGTCAGAGAACAAAGTTATGCATATATTGAGTCTAAATAGTTTTGTTTCAAACTAGATCACAGTGACAATCAGTCAGACGATTAATTGCAATGTTCGGTGAAAATGAAAAGAGCTTGTTAGACACTCCATATCACTGGATCTAAATTTATCTTTCTCCAGAATTGAATTTGAGTTAACCATTGCTTACCAAATTTACCATTGCTTACCATTGCTGTCCAAATCTAGGAAAGAAATCCGTAGTACCAAGTGTCAGATTGGATAATTCTTGACCTGAATATTCTCATTTTGTTCTGCCGAATTTGAATTGGACAATAATCTGGTTTTCTTGAAGTTATTTTAGTTAGAGGATTCATGTTTTGGAGCGCAAAGAAACGTGACAGTGAAATAAAAACAAAGTTTTGAGGTGTGAAAATTCGCAAGCACGTAAAAACGTAAATATGAAATGATGTTTTTGGCAGGGGCGAGGTCAAAGCGACTCATTTTCAGATTTAGAGAAATGGAGTCATTCTATCGAAGATCAACTCCAGAGAAAAATGAAGAATGAACGTTAGATGATGTATCAAATAACACCATTTGACCATGATGATGCTCAATGATTTGGAAGGATTCCAAATTCTCAATCTCTTAGCGTCCCCTCCCAGCAATGTTTACTGAAAAGCAAGCATGAGCTATTAAAGTTTATGAATATAACATATATGTGGATACATTAAAAATATACATGCAATAACAAAGCGGGGCGTCAGTGTGGCGTTACGCCTGAATCCACACATTGTGTAGTGTGACAGGTGTGATACACTGACATGAGGGAGTGTGCCAATAACAGCAGGGAAAACAGTGAATAACAGCAGGGAAAAGAGTTGAGGGGGGAAAATGTGGGAGAAAAGGTTGATTTGAGTCGCTGGTGCAGGAGCCATGACTTCTGCTCATTGGATGAGTAAATCAAATGTGTGATAAGCCAATCAAAGACTGTGACAACAAAGTGATCTGTATAGAACGCATACAGCAACCATGATAATATTATATTTTGATGTCAGTAGAAAAATCAGAGGTGGCCCTTTGGGTGTCACGCCAAAGGGTCCAGGCATTTAATCAGATGATCATGTTGCCCACTCATCATGTTTAAGTCATCCAAACTATGGTCCGAGGACCACAGGTAAGGATTACTCCTACTGATAAGCTTAGAGAGCCTGGGATATCGCTACCATACGAAGAAAAGAAAGAATTCCTTGTGTTTGATGAGAGAGTCAAGTATTGCTCATTCTTGTCCTGAGATGATGGGCGGAAATTTTGACAGTTATTCCCTGATTTAAAGGAAAGAGTCACATTGCGAAGTACACATTGGTTGAATGATCATAACAGTTTAAGATAAGAGTTTAGAATAAAGTAATAGATAGAATAGAACTTTCATGTAAGGAGATCATGCTCTCTCAAAGTCAAATCATGGTCTCAGTACATGATGTAGATTCATTACATACTAGGTACCCAGAAAATTCAGTGTGTTTAAGCATTATCATGGCATTAGTAAGAGAGACTCCTTAGCATGCCAATTACACAAAAATATTTTAGTGACATCTGCATAATCTGTGATCTAGATTCTAGTAGGCCCATATTATTGCTTTATTGGCATAATTAGACATCTTACAAGCATAATTAATCCATGAATTCTAGTAAGGCGCGCTACCTTAATAATATAATAATATGGGCTATTGGGCTATGAGGGTTTATATGAATAGGACATTGTCATTTGTAGTCCCTAATACAGCATTACATCATTATACCAGAGAATGCATACCAACAGGGGGGTTAACCACTGCATGATCAATCCTACTGGAAGAGTGTATTGGTGTCAGTCAGAGGAATCTTGGGGAAAATCCTCTCGTGATCAGGAAGTGCTGCATTCTGATATTTCATTGAATCTCATTCCACACAGGATGAAAAGAGGTGCCAGATTTTCCTTATTCAGAATCTTGCAGTTTTGATTTCACTCTGCTGGTTTTAGCAGTTTTGATTCAGTTCAATCATTTTCCAGAATATTAGAATATATTGCTGATATGAACTTTACTGCAATTCAATTTGGATTATACTGGTAGACCTGAATAAGAATTGAATAGCACAAAGGAGCATTAAATCACATTGACTAATGACACTTATGTCAATGGTGACATTAACCTACATACCATTGAGATGTTTTGATGATGTCATGATGAGTACAAGTGAATGAAACTCAAGAAGTATGGCACATTGATCATAAATCGAACCATACACACCTCACTAAGACCCTAAATCGGTATGGTAAATGTGCATTCAATTATAGAGCCCCTGATTATTTGGAAATACAACTTTCTAATTCTAAAACACTGACTTTCATTTCATTGCTGTTGGGCACATCTGTACACTAAATTAAGGTGCCAGTAAAGAGAGTCCAATCAGCAATCATAGTCAAGTGCAAATCAAATGAGTAATGACGAAACAGGATAAGAGCTCGATTTTCAGAACAATTATTAGAACAATGTTTAAATGATGAACCTCTCATTTTGCTATCAGAGTATCAGAGCTAGCTCAAACAGGTACAGTGTGATTTCAGTACTAAGATTCAGGAGGGCACTAAAACACTGAACAATCCAAAAGGCGCAACAAAAAACAGCAAAAATTGTTGTATAAATTTTCAAATTTAGTGTAATTTTTCCATTACATAAAATTTATTGCTGGAGAAACAGTTGACAGATTTGGCAAAATTTGGTGACATACGAATTCGCGCGTGCGCAAGACTCGACCGAAGACTTCCACATTCAACTGATCAATTAGAAAATTACGCAATTGCTTTTTGCGGCGCGCAGTGCACATGTAGTAGGATTTTACCCTACCGTCGTCCGCGTCGGTGCGCGCAATTTTCATTCCGCCGGCCGACAGATAAAATTCCGCCTGCAGCAAGGGTAGGGTGAAATTTAAATCCTACAATGCAATGCAATAGCACATGCAGCGCAGGTGCTTGTCTGGCGATGCTAGACCGCTGATCATGCAAGCCGCGAAGCGGCTTGCGTCAGCAATGTCTGAGAATAAGTTTGCGCCCCGCTAAACGAAATTCTCCACAGGCTGGTCTATCATCGATCGACAACGCAGGTGCACCTGCGTTGTCGATCGATGATAGACCATCCTGTCGAGAATTTCGTTTAGCGCGCGCGGGGCGCAAACTTATTCTCAGACATTGCTGACGCGCGCGCCGTTGATTGCGTGCATGCACGCAATCAACGGGCGGCGCGCGCATTCATTATCATAACCGAAATACGAATTATCAATTACTGAAGCTAGAGCTCAGAGCTGATGTAATATCAAATTTAATAAGAACATACTATGAAGTATTAGTCTAACTTAGACTAATACTTCATAGTATGTTCTTATTAAATTTGATATTATATCAGCTCTGAGCTCTAGCTTCAGTAATTCGTATTTCGGTTACACTTACTGTTAGACTCTAAGAAAACAGTAAAAGATATAAATAGAAAATATAAATATTAATGATTTGCGCAGATGTAGATGCAATGAAATTCAGTTTGGCCACAAATTGTTAATTAACAAAGTTGAAAGACCGGTCGATAGTTTCAATTGTGAATTGATTTTGCTCAATAATCGAAATTAAAACAATCCCGATCCAAAATTCATTCATATACGATACGACGATACTTGATGCTACGTCTTGCAATTGCATCACCAATCACGGTTAAAAGGGTGGGCGAGCAAATAATTATAATTGTCCCAGTATAAAGTTAATCTGATTGAAATTTGTCTAAAATGTAAAAACACTACAATATACCGCTACGGTAAAACTTAAAACATGATCATGATAATATGATATTAATTTGATAATGAAAGTTGTTATCGCACCGAGTACTGACTTCTCCAATTTTCACATGCTCATTGAATTTGTTGATCTCAACTCTACCATCGCAGTAGAGTACTGTCTGTCGATGATAGCCCCTGTCGAGAATTTCATTGTGCGGCTTGTATCAGATGGGCCTAGCATCGCCAGGCAACTAGAGTATTGAAGTTGATCCACGTCCAATGAAAGACCTGATAATACATTTTCTAACCTGCCCAGTTCCCATAACATAGAGCCCAGAAAATCTGTGATTCTAGGCTGCAATCCACTTCTGTGAAAACAGACTGGTTTGAGCACGGATCCAAATACGGTTTCGATTCCTCGGTGTCGTACCACAAGAGCACTCTACTATGCTCACCAGGCTGTTTCAAGGGACCCTAATCACGGTTTCTATCCCCTGCTCAACCTGCCGTACAACTGGTTAGACACACCACCATTTCCGATTATTTGCTGCACTCCCCACTAATCGTTGCTGGCAGCTGTAATACTGTGGACCCAGGACAAAGTCTGTCCACTCCCTATCCACCGCACTCCCCACTAATCGTTGCTAGCAGTTGTTATACTGTGGACCCAGGACGAAGTCTGTCCACTCCCTATCCACTACACTCCCGACTAATCGTTGCTAACAGCTGTTATATTGTGGACCCAGGACGAAGTCTGTCCACTCCCTATGTGTGAGAATATCGAGTGGAGGTTCCTTAGACCCGTGTCCACATGCGTGTCATCATCCGGATTATCCTGGGGGTGGGAAGGTTCAGTGGGCATGAATTAGGTTACCAATTAGGTTACCAAATAGGTTATCAGATAGGTTTTCAATGAGGTCAACAATAAGGCTTTCAATTAGGTTATCAATTAGGTTATCGATTGGGTAATCAATTGGGTTATCACAGGTGAGGGGAACAGAGATATTGGACTCGATCTCTCATATGCAACTTTTACTGCATTCATTTTCTCATAGAACACACTGTACGAAGCCATCACAATCGATCTTAAAATGTCGCAAAATTCAGGATTTAATTCAGGAGAAAAAAGCCCACTGAAGTCCGAATTTCCCGGCTACAGTATACCTTACCTGTGTACACTATACCTGTATACACTTTACCATACCTGTGTTCTGTTGTGAGCGAAGTCGATGAGTTTAACCGTTGCTTTCCCCGGGGCAACTCCATCATATACAATCAGAAGAGAGCACCTACACAGCCAGAATAACCTTTGAGATGTGTAGTACTCGAGCAGACTTGATAGATACCTGGGAAATCATAGTAAAATCTGCCAGATGATAATCGACGATAACGAAAAATGGAAACTGAGTATATTTCCTCTCATTGGTATAACATTGGTATAACATTGGTATAACAAGAGTCAAGATAATGATTATTTATAGTCGCATGTGGAACCGTCACGGTCCATGACACAGACACGCTGCTTGATGGGAAACGGGAGATGCCGGCAGTCTGGAGTAATTCCCTAAAGAGCGGACGTCCGCTTTTTCATCAAAAAAGGATGCATTGATCAAAAAAGCGGTTGTCCGTTTTTAAAAACGGGGGATGTCGGCATTCAGCGATATAAATGGGAGGATCATTATTCATGAACCATAAGATCCACACACATACAGAGAAGTTTGTAGCTTGAGCCGCAGCCACAAATCCCATCTAAACAGCCATAAATCCCATCTACACCATATAGGTATTCAGTCGTAAACCACGATTTTCCCCGTACTTATTCTTTACCCCCCTCAATTTTTCCCGCTACTCATTCTTTATCCCCCTCAATTTTTTCCCGCTACTCATTCTTTATCCCCCTCAATNCCCCCCGTACTCATTCTTTACCCCCTCAATTTTTCCCCATACTCATTCTTTACCTTACAATGGGAGAAACAACATCTCTCCTCACATCAACTCCGTTATAGAGATACTCTTCCGTTTTCAGGGCTGCGTTTTCAACTGTAAAGCTCAGACCCCACTTCTAGAAAAGGGTTATAAATCTCTCGTGTTATAGGAGCATGTTTTCATTGAAAAACTTACTGATCATGGTTCTAGAATTGACTTATATTTAGAAATCATGAAATAACGCCGTCCCCTCGATCCTCGTTTACCTTGTCCTTCGTATGGACTGTAGAATCCAGCGTACTGTAAACGTTTGCACCTACAAACCGGAATCCAAGAGTTCGTTGTATCCCCA
Source organism: Beroe ovata (assembly GCA_946803715.1). Classification (NCBI taxonomy): domain Eukaryota; kingdom Metazoa; phylum Ctenophora; class Nuda; order Beroida; family Beroidae; genus Beroe; species Beroe ovata. The sequence goes on from CAMPET010000090.1 coordinate 103,087, forward strand.
ACTCCTGAAATTAGTTCCCAAACTTCAAATATTACTGCCAGACCCGGATGTCCATTGTCCATGGTCAATAAGCTGTATGATCTAACATCTGATATTACGACAAGAAATCAGGCGACATCTAAATAATATTGCGACAAGAAATAGGGCGATTTTATGATTTATCATAACAATATTGATGAAAATTATCTTACGTTCAAAATTTTATGACAAGGAATTCGGGAATATGATAATTGACAGTACCTTTTCTTTGTGTATTTTCTGCTTCTTAGGACTGTCTAAACTGCAGTAATCAATAGAACCGAGTTTGATATCAGCACCACACGGGACCTGAAAATAAGTGGTGTCAATGAGCATAGAGTGGTAACAGTGAAAGGTGGTGTCAGAGCGATGAGCATAGAGTGGTGTCAGAGTTCAAAGCGGTACGGAGTGTCAGATTGGTGTTAACCCAAAGTGGTGTCAAGGACACCTTAAAATGTTGACACCACTTCACTTACTCATGGACGCAATTAATAATATATACGTACCTTGAAACCGTAACATGCATCAGTAAGTTCTAAGTACTTAGCATTCATGTAGCACACTGTCTGGTAGTAACTGAAACATGATAGTAATTACTTGTCAATTACATAATAATCGATCATCGAGTATGTAATGGCAATTCTTTAAAATTTGTAAGAAAACTTGAATGAATTTCATTTACTTCATCCTCTACAAGAACACTATACGTAAGCACACTCCTTGAACAATCAAATTTTTAGATTACGGATCAAGAATGACTATTATTATAATTGTTATCGAAGTGCTTCATTGCTTAATTCATTGTTTGCTTAATTCATTGCATAATTCATTGTCTATGAACTGCTACCACCCACAATTCGACGACTCATTCGACAACTTCGAAAAACAAATCCCAAACTCACGTTGGAATGAAATCCCTGAACGCCCTAAATCTATCCTCGCTGAACACTCGTTTATAAAATTCCTCCTCCCTTTCTCCCCTTACGTCGTGCGAGATGTTCTTGTACAGCCGTCCATTCTTCCCCATCAGAAAACCTGAGATCGAGTTGTAGGATTGACCAGTGATAGAAACGAAAGTTATCGTTTTCTCATCCTAATTTCGAAAACCAAGTTTTCAAAGATCATATGATTTGTAATTACTGTTTGAGTAGTACTGTTTTATACGCCAAAAATGTTGGGTGTTGCCCCTGTACACAATAAACGAATAATAATAGACACCATGTCTCCTCCCAATAGACATACTGACGTTTTGACTTCCATGTAGCCATGAAATTCGAAGGAAATTGCTCTTCTGTTCTACAATAAAACCCACATTTTTGTACGTGCGCGCGCAATTCAACAAGAATCTTGAATTTGGCGTTCGCGCGCGCCGTCGAAACTCAATCTCTGACATTTTAGCAGAGATCGCAGACTATGTCTATGGTAAATGACGATCTTGACTGTGCTCTAATGATCAATCCTGTGGTAATTGGACAAATGAGCGGTTCATAATTAATCACAGTAATAACCACGCTAAATCTTGGCATCGTCTTAGAAGACATAGTACATCTGCAGCAGTTAAAGTTGACTGTTGACTGTTGATGTCAATCAGATGTAAGATTATTATATGATTGATGGAAGATGAATTATTGCTGCATGACGATAGATCGATGCTTCGTTTTACGAAAACACCAAAATCTTCTTCACTGCAGATGTCTGATGAGGATTTTACTGTTCCGATAAATCAAGACTTTAATTTGAGAGATCGACGTGGACCAATTGGGCTTTTGTGATATTGCCATAACCGGAAATTGATCCTAGGGTAAAATTTGCCGAATATAAACAAAGATGCGTTAGTTTGTACATGTTTCAATGATCGTCGTAAGTAAACCCAAATTTCACCGTGTAAGTGTTGTAGAGTACGGACCCGGAAATTACTTTGCCTATTTTCGTCACTATTTTCGTCTACGATAATGGTTGAAGCAGGAAACAGGCGCATTGCACAACCACTTTCCCGATATTTCTAAGACATATATTCGTATAATATATATATTCTCTTTCATCAAATTGGTTATAAATGTTTCAAACTCAAGTTTTTTCTCATATAAGTGGTTATGAATGTCAAAACTTATGGTTTCAAATAGAAACACTGGAACAGTTAACAAAAGGAGTTACAGTGCCGACTTAGGAAACATAATATGCCCGTTGAATCATCATGTATTTTGCATAAATACCGAGTGTAATTGAATTGTGCCTACTATAATAGACTGTTGATTAAGTAAGTTGGTGTAACAATAACAGGTAGGTATAAGGGGATCATATTGTTGGATTAGAATTTCATTTATTGTTAACAATAAACACGGAAAATGTTATAGGAGTAAAAGTACTGTAAGTTATGTAGTAAGTTTACTGTACATTCATTACACATTGTGTGAGGTTAACTTTGAACGTGAACAGTGAAGAGCGCTCCTTAATACCAGCAACTGCTATTATATATTGAGTTACTATATTGAGTTATATTGAGTTGAGTGGCCATTGTTCAAGTGAAATGATCAATGTGTGTGAAGAGACAGTTTCAAAAAGACTGTGTATCCGCAGTAAAAAGGGGAGCTTTTGTGGTTCTAAAACTTAAGATGTAGCAACAGTGACTTATCACTCTCGCCTTCGCACAACAATCCTCAAAATCCAAATTCGATTGTGTACAGGGTGTTTGAACAGGACTACAGTGCGTGTGCGTTTCTAATGATTTCTCAGGGGTGTAGGTGTGGGAGTTGAAAAAGAGAGTGTTTGCACAGAGAGAGAAAAAAAGAAAAAAAGGAACAGACACACACACAGACACACAGACACACCCACACAGACACACACAGACACAGACACACACACACACACACACAGTGGCACAGTCTACACAGTACACAAACACAGTACACAAACATACGTCTTACAATCACATACAAGCAGACACCCACACAAACACACACAAACCGATGAACTCTGCCTTCAATCAAATATCAATTTGAGTGGCCACCCTTGCATGACCAATCCAATTTCGAGAGTATCCTAAATAAGGGAAAATCGCTCACAGTATACAATGTTCCGGGGAAATAACATGTCAATAACAAATCGATATATTAAATATTGAGTGAGACTGTGAGAGAGTCTGGATGTAGTGAATTTCACTGCTATTGATTCAGGAGTGAGTTCTTGTGCTAGGGCACCTATGACAGAGAAGATGGAGTCCCGAACAAAGCAAAATACATTTTAACTCCTACATCATCAGTGACACTAGTAGAATTATGGCTAATTTAAAAGAATATAAACCTGTCAAGTGGGCGTCATTTCAAGATGAACATCAAATTGAAATGAACAGCATTCGTTTTCCTACCAATTTTCCTACTCTGATTGTTGAAAGAGCATTTGAGATATGTTAATTCACTACTTTTTTCATTGCTTAAGTCTCAGTTCAATCTTCTATAACTCCTCCAGTTACCAGTTTTCAAACTACTAGAATGCATCGAGGATAGGGATCATTATAGGTAACCTGTCTCTGTTTCCATAATGCTTGTAAAGATTGAGACATTGTCAATTGATTTTCATTTTAATGAGATCAAGACCAAGTACTGGCGAGGAAGACACTCAGAAAAGGATTGACCTTGGCCGGGATCTCTGTCAATTGAATCAATTCTTGTGCCAAAAATCTACCAACAACGCCACTTGCTTCAGAGGCAATGTGAGATGAAAACGAAATGGAGAGATAGAAGATAAAAGATATTTGATCTTACTTAAAGAGTAGCACATACAAATGCTTTCAGATCAGTAAAATAGAACACATACCTGGTGCAGTACCATGACCTTTGTGACCTGCAACCTGGTGCCACATTTCACTCAGCTGACCAATATCATCAATCCTCTTCATTTCGGTCATACTATCTGCCTTCCTTCTTAAAAAAGTCATTATACTCATATTGTAAGCAAATAATTGCAACAAAATGTGTTAATCTGGGTAAACACTAGTAAGTGAGGTTATTCTAAATTATATTGAGAGCACTAATGGGTTAGGATGCTTCCTTGGGAATAAGAGCTTTCTGGTTAGATTAATTCAACAAGGCCTTAGCATGGACAGGACCAGGGGAAATCCTAGTGCAACTTATAATAAGTTATATGTAAGATAAGATAAGATAAGAATTTATGGTATGAACCATCACACTTTTNCAGCTGACCAATATCATCAATCCTCTTCATTTCAGTCATACTATCTGCCTCCCTTCTTAAAAAAGTCATTATACTCATATTGTAAGCAAATAATTGCAACAGAATGTGTTAATCTGGGTAAACACTAGTAAGTGAGGTTATTCTAATTAATTATATTGAGAGCACCAATGGGTTAGGATGCTTCCTTGGGAATAAGAGCTTTCTGGTCAAATTAATTCAACAAGGCCTTAGCATGGACAGAACCAGGGGAAATCCTACTGCAACTTATAATAAGTTATATGTTGCTGCCATACTATTTTCAGGTCAGGACGAATTGACTGACAAGGTTTTTCAAAAATAAAAATGACTTTCATCTTTGCCGAACAAACCAAGAAAATTATAACAACTTTTGATTTTTTGAATGGCCATGATATTTTTTTTCAAAAATAAAAATTATCATAAATTCCTAAGATCGCGCGGCGCGGCGCGCGCATTGACTCGACGACTCGTATAATTGCAGGTACGGTAAATGGTCAATTGTTATATGTTATTCAATATTTAATTTATAACTTTAGTTTGCCGGATGTTCATGTCATCTGCATCCAGTGACCACTGTTTCTTGCGCGCGGCGCGCGCGCTTTCAGCGATGCGATGCCATCCATGCCGCGCAATGGCCGAAACATGAAAGCGCGCAAAAAAGTGGACAGCGATAACATCCGGCAAACTTTAATTTTAGATTCAATTTGCGCATTTTTTGATTTGGCAAATTTTTATTCATATGATGATTCTGAATTTTTCAAATTGCGCGCTTCACGCGTTTGAGAAACAGAGGGTCCGGTCAGAGGCTGTAAGATTGAAAATTGAGATTTCATTGAACAATTTTTGGATGAACAACGAAAGCCTGTTCAGAATTATTGCGAGTTTATTGTGCACTTGCTTTGCTAATTTTGACTGAAATTAAAATCACATATTAAATATGTTTGTCCCTTTGTTCACCATAGTAATGTGCCTAGCCTGAAAATAGTGCTTAGCTAAGTGCCTAGCCTGGCAAACATGGTGGAGGTCCTTGCTATGCTATATGGCTTAAATAAGGAGTTGAAATCATGGTGTTCCAGAATCCAGATAGAACAATTTGTCATAGAAATTTATAGTCCTATCATATTGCATGTGGAACCAATATATAATATAGATGTTCAGACAGTTTTTCCTCATTCTATCAGGATCAACTTTTCTGTACACGTGTCCTGACTATTGCTTAGCGTCATCTAGGAAGAACTTAATCAGTTGTTTGACTGCTCATAAGTCTTAGTCATCATCACTAAAACTGAAACACTTATTGAATTTTCAGCATAGATATGACAGTTGGACGCTCTATGAAAAAGGCCTTTAAAAAGGATATCTCTGATCCAACTATTCTAAAGTATAGAGATCAGGATTACTCCAAAGTTAGTACCTCCAAGCTTATTCCAACTGACGAACCATTCATAGAAGACCCCTATGGTAAATATAGAAATTCTAACCACAATCATAATTCAGATCAGAGCAGAATGTGTTGAAAGTGGAACAATGTGGACAGACCCTGAATTCGGGCCTAATGACATTGCTCTTTGGGAAGGGGCTCCGAAAATTCAGAATATTATCTGGAAAAGACCAAAGGTACTTATATCTTATTGAATATGGGTATATTTCATACTGTTTCGATCAAAAAACAAAGCTGATTCAAAATTGCTTTACAGGAAATCAATCCTGATGCTAAGATGTTTGTTGATGGTGTTTCTGCTAAGGATGTTGATCAAGGAAGGCTTGGAAACTGTTGGTTTGTAGCTTCTGTTGCATGTATTGCACAAGATCCACTGTTACTCCAGAAGGTGAGATCATTGGGAGAATTCTGTAAATGCTTATTGGGGTAATTGAGCAGTCTGGCAGGCGCTAAAAACACTCTCTTCAATTCCAGGTTATCCCAGAAGGGCAGGAATACTCTGAGACTGGTGACACAGGAATTTTCCTCTTCAAATTCTGGAGGTTCGGAGAATGGATAGAGGTAAAGTCTATTGGATTAATCCTTAGATAAATTGTCAGGGTTAATCCATCATCTGATCTATAGCTACCATCTTATCATTAGGTTGTGGTTGATGACTGGCTACCAACTCTCGATGGAACACTGATTTACATGCACAGCAAGGAAAACAATGAGTTTTGGAGTGCCCTGCTTGAAAAAGCTTATGCCAAGTTAGTATTCTGCAAAACTTTTTGATATAAATCGTGATACCATGATTTCTCGTGATTATTAAACTTTCTGATTTACGAAAATGCATTTCTGCGTCAGATTAAGAAATATCGAAAGATACTGATACCTTATGTAATACCTGTTTTTACAGGTTATCTGGGAGTTATGAAGCATTGAGTGGGGGAAACACTGGTGATGCCCTCATAGACTTCACTGGTGGTATAAGGTGACTATGATATGCTCGAATTTCTTTCCCCAGTTCCAACTTTTCAGTTTCTGTAATGAAGTATGAAATATCAATGTCATTTTCCTTGCATTTCCAAATACCACACTATAGAAACTACTAGAATCTACTAGAAATATTTCTGCTACAAAATAACCAGAATTCAGCAGTAAAGTTATGCAATGTGTACACTAATACAAGCTGCATAATATTATGTTGCATAAACATTTGTGCAAACTGAATTCGCGATGATAGATACCCAGGCTAGGAAATCGTGTAGCAATTATTCGATTGTTTCCAAGAATATGGAATCATGTTGAAGTAGGTAGGTACCTAGCTATTGCACTGCTATGGATTCGGACAAGTTTTGCTATGAGATTTCTGCTTCAAAAGTTTACATCTGAGTTGAACTACAGGGCTGAACAATTATAAAATACCGTTAAGCGTACCGTTATTGACACCAAAACACCTTGACACAATTTTTCCTTGACACCACTTTTATCTATCACCATTTATCCCTGAAACCAATTCTTGACACCAATTCTTCTAGCAAATACCGTGTACTTGATATTTACTCCGAGAAAAGTTGGGCAGCATCCAAGTTGGCAAAAAGTACTGTTATGTGTGTGTAAACAACGGTAAACAACAATTCAGCCCTCTCTTGTAGCCATTGTTGTTGGCAAAGTTTTGAGTTTATTCTACACACTGCACACGTTTCAATGTGTGTAATGTTCCATTATAGGTATCACTGTGGGGCTATGTACTGAGAAAACAGAGAAGAACGTTTTGGGAATTTCGTTATTATCGACACCACACCTACAATATCGTGCAATTGTGATATGACATTGTATGTAGGTATAATCCTAATCCTAATTCGGGCATAAGTCCGTTTGCCACTTTGGCCAGGCGCCNGTAGGTAGGTACCTAGCTATTGCACTGCTATGGGTTTGGACAAGTTTTGCTATGAGATTTCTGCTTCAAAAGTTTACATCTGAGTTGAACTACAGAGCTCAACAATTATAGAATACCGTTAGACGTACCGTTATTGGCACCAAAACACCTTGACACAATTCTTCCTTGACACCACTTTTCTCTATCACCATTTATCCCTGAAACCACTTCTTGACACCGATAAGTTCTAGCAAATACCGTGCACCGTGTAAAGTTGGGCAACATCCAAGTTGGCAAAAACTACTGTTATGTGTGTGTAAACAACGGTAAACAACAATTCAGCCCTCTATTGTAGCCATTGTCGTTGGCAAAGTTTTGAGTTTATTTTACACACTGCACACGTTTCAATGTGTGTAATGTTCAATTATATCACCCATATCACTGTTGGGCTATGTACTGAGAAAACAGAGAAGAACGTTTTGGTAATTTCTTTATTATCGACACCATAAAATATCATGCAATTGTGATATGACATTGTATGTATAATTCTAATCCTAATTCTACTGATACGACTGATATCATGAATCTCTCATTTGACATCGTTTTATGACTGAATTACGGAAAAATAGTGACCGGAGGCCACGGACGGGTCGCAGCTTGTTACTACTGAATCTAACTGGCGTAGTCAACCAAGCGTAGTAACCATAGGTGTTCAAATGTCTCTTTTTGTTGCATCAGAAAATGATTCAATTCATAGGTTACCGTACAGCAGTAAAATTCCGCATAAAATACTCATTTTTAAGAACAAAAGCATCAAAAAAAGGTGTTGGCCGTAGGTAACAACATTTCCCTATCCTGTAATTCGATTGTCAAGTTTCGAAACTTAATTTTGTGATTAATTTGAACCTATAGAACTACCACAGATCTTTTGTTCTCCATTCGTCAGACAACTGACACACTAGGTATTGTTTTTATGTTAAATCAATCAACTGCAAGTGTCACTCCAGAGGTCATATAAAACTCACAAACTCGTTGCCTCACTCACAAAATGATTCTCTCACTACTCCTTCTCATTTCTCTTGCTCCTTCGTCAATTTTGTCGGAGGGAAGCACACCATTCACCTTCCCTGACGAACGTCTTGAACTTGCCCTCAACGACCCAGCCGCCCTTCACGAACTCTACACGGAATATGTAGCATCACACGGACACACTCGCCCCTATTGCCAGAAGAAGGAGAGGCTGGAGTTTTTTGTTCGTGAAATTGAAGAAGTTCTTGAGTTACGGAGAGATCCTAATGTCAGATGGCAAGCTGGAATCAACTTCATGGCTGACATGTCGTCGGAAGAACGAAGTTTGATGAGAGGCCATACCAACAGATCGACAACTGATGATAATAACTCAGTCGAAAACAAGCTTCAGTTTAAAATATTTGACGCTCCGGATGAGTTCGATGGATGGCGTGAGAAGGGCCTTGTCGGACCACTCCGTGACCAGAGGAAGAGCTCTTGCTGGGCTCATTCTACCGTAGCCATCTTGGAGAGCCAAAGGGCATACCTAACAGGTGTATTCGAGGAGCTATCGGTGGAGGAGCTGTGGGCCTGTGTCTATAAACACGAGAGAAGAGTCTTCAAGGGAGGGGATGTGACAGAAGCATTAGAATATCTCGACGGAGCAGGCAGATTGGGTTTCGAAAAGGACAACAAGGAAAAGAACATTTTTGATTTGGACTACATTGTCTTGGAAAGACGGTGTAACAAAGCGTGGAAAACACCAAATGCCCTTGAAGACTTTTCCTTGGGTCTCTACGGCGAAGTTGGTCACGAGAACGCGTTGTTTGAAAAACTTGTCTGCACGGGGCCAGTTGGCGTTGCCATAGATACGGAGCACACTAAATTTGAAAAGTACAAACACGGCATATTCACGCCTAGCGGCTGCAAGAAACAAGATCATGCAGTAACTGTTGTGGGGTACAACAGGGACGCCATCATTATTCGGAACTCCTGGGGTAGCAAGTGGGGAGTGGGTGGCTACATGTACTTTGATAGAAACGGTCCAGAGTGCTTCTTGTATGATTTTGCTGTACACGTGAGACTGGAACAGAAGGGGAATAAATATGCTGATAAAGAATGCCGGATGTCGGAGACTTTTTAGGATGGTTCAGATCTTTTGGTGGGTTTTTTCAAATAGTGGCGGGTTCTTTCAATAGTGGTTTTGTTAAGTTGTCCATGCTTTAGAGTAGCAAATTTGAAAATGGGATGGATACTGGATACGTACTACCTTGGGATCTCACTCTCAGCTATCAAGTTATTTTCACATATTTCCAGGAATTGTTTACTTTGTTATTCTAAGAGTGGTTATCCTAATTCAGTTATGAAATGTTTACTTTATGTCATTCCTACAATGAGGACCGAGGGGGAGGATCAATATGGATGAGACTTTTGGGGTAACCAAAATTACAATAATCAAGGAATTATGATCGATGAAAAAATTAAAACCACATATTATACTGTTTGTTCGGTTCTCGTTTGTCTGATTTCAACCTCTATTCAGCATTGATTATGCTGATTTTTGTTTGTTCAGTATAATATTGTGTCAATTAGATGTGGTATGTATGTTTGTATTAAGTTAGATAGCTGTGAGTGGATGTATGTAATTTGATCTGTGATGTTACCCCAACTCAATTAGCTATACATCCACATGGGATATAACACAATATTGCCGAGTTGTATCCAGGTACCTGATTCATAACCCTTCTCATTGAAATTACATTCAGCAGTAGACTCACAATACACTCAGTTTTTTCTATAAGAAACTCTCTATAAGAAACTGAGCCTAGGATTTCTGAAAATTTAAGAAACTTAGCCTAGGATCCTGGAAAAATTAAGAAACTCCGTTGATTTACAATTAAGAAACTAAGAAACTTTGAGCCTAAAATTCTCAAATTTGTGTGCAGAATCCTAGTATAACGATAACTCTATCAACAGAAAACGTCTGGCTCCTGGGGGCTGCGCCCCCAGACCCCCGCCCTTCACTTTTATCCGTATACCACACATCTGCCACTTCTGATCGGCATTTTGAGAACACCGATGGTATAGACTACTAAATTTTGTACAACTATGTTGGCTCAAGTAAGTTTCCAAAATTCCTATAGGATAAAGAAATAAGAAACTGTTAGGCTCAAAATCGCGGAAAAATAAGAAACCTCTAGCCTAGGATTTTGATAAGTTTCTTATAAAAAAACAGAAAAACGACTACTTACTTCTCTACTGGAAAGGGAAAGGGGAAGTGAAAAGGGGAAGTGAAAAAAAGGGGCTATAGAATAAGAGGATAAATTTGAGAACTAGGTATTTTGTGCATGCCTTGACGAGATTTGACTCGAGGAGTTTTCCCAAACCCTTACCTCATTCTTGCTTCTCGAAACTGAGCATAACAACCAGAGAATTACAACTTTCTTACCAAACATAACATATTCTGAAGAATGAACTTAACATTTTAACACATGCAATATATCATATTCATTACATTATTCGCATACATAATATATTAGGTATTGTAAGTATTCTCTGCTTCAAACTTTTAACAGCTTTCTGATCGTGCTGAAACACGTCACCAAGGAAACACCTAGAAACTGGCGACTTCACCAAACTGCAATATTCCTCGAGACGCGATTCATAGTAGCTGAACTTTGGGTTTGACTCTATATACTACACAGCCCGAGTTACTGAAATCAAGGGGCCCGGGGAAATAAGTCGCAGGACGCCAGATCGTGCTAAGACACGTCACCAGGAACGCTTGTTTCGACTCCACATAACCCCAGGCTCTGAGTTCATGAGTTCATGTTCCCCGACTAAATTCCCTCCGACTTGGTCTGAAAAGTTTAGGACACTATGTCGTTGGAAGGTCTGTAGAGGGACGATGGTATTATTGGTGGTTGGGTGGGGGATTCATAGGTTGAAATTTCTAGCTGAAAAACGTTGAGGTCACGAGTGTCGGTTATTTATCCCCATGGTTGCCATGATTGATCTGGTAACCGCCTACACTTCTTCCGATAATCTCACGGAAATCACCCAGAAACTCATATTATACCTATTGAGCGTGTAACGTGTTTATGTGGCTCTAATTATTCCGCCCGTGAATAGGTATTATCTTGAAATCAATAAAAGGACCATTTTTCAGTGAGCTGGTGAATCTAGAAGAAGAAAAGATCAAAACAGACCCCGTCAAAAAGGAGAAATTCTTCAAGTCCATCACCAAGGCGTTCAAACGTCATGCGATGATCAGTGCATCTATAGAGGTGAGATCATTGTCAAACACAAGGAATTACCTTCATTTCATAGACGTGAGATCAGTGTCAATCATAAGGATCTTTTTTCATACTGATTTCTATACTGATTTCTGAAGGAAGATATCGTCTTCAATCTTTTTGATCTACAATACTGGTGCAGTTAGCCGAAAACATCGAAATAGTTTCTTTTTGATTTATACCTACTGATGCAATTGTAGCCGAAAACATCGAAATAGTTTCTTTTTGATTTATACCTACTGATGCAATTATAGCCGGAAACAAGGAAATATTTTCGAGATTTTCTCTTCTTCACAGTGTGAGGAACATCAAGAGATGGAGGCCAAGTTGGAGAGTGGATTGATTGTCGGCCATGCTTACGGGGTGTCGAGAGTTTCTGAGGTAAAACACAAGGAAATATTTTCTTTGTTTTTGGGGATCCACATTCCACATGATATACTAATTTCATTCAAATACCTATCACATCCTATTGATTTTGGTATGAATCATTTCAATTATAACCCCAGGGATTCTGAGAATAAAATGCCCTTATATTTTATTTGTAGACCCATTTCTTACTTTTCATTTAGTTTTAAACTTCTCTTTATAATCATGCAACAGTAGGTAATAATAGGATAAATGTTTAACCTACGCTTCCATATGATGCAATGTTGTGTGAAAAGCACGCATGGCTGCGTTTCTAAGGGTTCATCTGGGCTGTAAAGATTACTCATAAAGTGCGTTTTCGGCTTATTAGCAAAGTTTAAGTCATGCTTGAATTCTGTGTATGAATAGTGCGTGAATAATGCGTGATTTTCAATGTGATACTGCGTGAGTCACGCAGTAACACGCAGCGTGAATGTTAATGATAGTGATGTTTTCACGCGACCCAGATGGTAATATGTAGGTACCCTATCTTGTCTACATATTATATTACACTTTGTTATGTAGTGTGTAAGCTTACTAAGGCTAATGCCATTTCATTGTTCACGAAAAGAGAACGACATCGATCTCGGATCATGCATCGAAAATATAAGGCAGAAATTTCACGTGAACCGAAAAATTGCTCTTTTTATTCTCGATCCAGTTCAAATTCTATAACAATTCTATCAAAATTGAATTCTATTAAAAGGATCAATAACATACAGAATTCTTCTCTTTTCCATATTAAAAGCGTGTATACTCTTCTTATTAAGTGTTAGGTGTGAATATGTAGTGTTAATAATGTGGTAATACCGTCATCACTTGATAGAGTCTAGTTTGTCTATTATATGTGTGTAAACTGTAATGTATACGCAGTGTGTATGCATTACAGTTTACAGTGTATACATTACAGTGTATACACTGTGTAGTGTGTAATACACACATCATACACGGGCTGATCTCGGCTTAGGATGAAGGAAGGGTATTCAATTTAGATGAATGAGATCATGACCAAGTACTGAATAGGGATCAAAAAGTATGATATTGACCCAGATTTTCGCATCAAGTATTGAAAGGGTGAAATGAAAGGTCGTTTGTTCATACTTTAGGGCACTCATTATTATGATAATCCCACGGGTCATGACACTATATTCACAGTCAAAACCACGTGACTTTCGTCAGCGAACCAATCATATCACAGCAATGGGGGTCACGTGACTTATCCCATTGTCTGAAGTGCCCTGTGCAATATCATTAGTGCTGTGAGGCACTCATGGGGTAATCTTATAATATTCGATGATTTGAAGAGAATTTGATCCTTTGAATATTATATGACTATGACAAAATGATTAGGTATGACGTAGGATTTCATCAGAATTTGATACCTATGTTCCGATTTTGATTTTGAGTTAGCGAAATTTTTCCGCTGAAAAACTCTCTCAAAGTATTCAACAATTACCAAGTAACTGTCCATTATTTCCTGAAAATGACCAGTTGAGATGTAAGCACATACTGTTGACACATTGCCAACATCAGTTTCAGTTTCAATTCCGGGAAACTCTATTTTAACACTTCAACAGTTATAACAACCTCAAACAAGACTTGAAAACCTAAACTTCCAAGGAGGCCCGAACCTGGAATCCACTACCTCTGAAAGGGTTTTAGGGCGTTGATTGGTGTTTTGGTAGCTTTCATTCCGTGAAGCAGGTAGCCGATGATTTGGGAGAGAGAAATGTCTTTGTCATGAACATAGACAAAGTCATGAGCATAGACATTCACGTCATAGTCATGAACGATAAATTATTAAATTCGAAAAGGAACATTGAATTCTTCGCCTCAACTCTCAATTTGGAAAAAATCTGTACTCCTCAACTTATCTACACTACATAGTGTATGATGGCACTTACCTCTGCAATGGTGACTGTGGGAACTGTTGCAAAGCGTGAATTGGCAGTTTATTATAATAAGTAAGTCTTCACGATAGGTTTTCTTCCCTCAGTCACGTGACCACCAATCGCAGTAACGTGACTGTATCTTTTTGAGTCACGTGACTCATTTTGTTACCATAGCAACATGTCACGTTACCATAACAACCGTTAACGTGAATGTCACGTTACGTTAGGTATAATGTTAGTGTAAGTGTGAGCTACGTGCTGACATGGCTGAATGGACTGACGTTTCTTGCACTGTACTAAGTACTACGTAGTATAGTACAATAATTATACACATTGTGTACGTATTTTGAGACAGTTCACATTCAAAAATGTTCGAGTAATGTGACAAAGGGGCTCAGTTCATTTCTCAGTCAATTATCCCGTAGAAAGAAATGATCATTGCAAAGTCTCAAGACTAAAGTGCAATGGATTGGAGAATAATTGCTGAATTTTCGCGGTTCTCCCCACTAACCAATAGGTCAAAATGTCGTAGACGTGTTATAGGCAGATATACGTGTCACAGCTATGTATCCAACACGTAGATCAGCAAGTGAAAGTGTCAAATTCCAACGTCAAAAGGAAGTTACTGACAATCTTCACGCTTTCAGCTCACTTCTCTACTCCTACTACTCTAATGGTGAAAATTGCTTAACAGAATCTTCATATTTCTTCACAGTTTCACACAATACACAATGTAGGTATTACGCACAAAATGTACGAACATCTTTTTCTTGAGGACTGACATTATTTAAGTGATAATGATTTGGGTATGTGTCAAAGTGATAAAACACAGAATTCTCAGATTCAATATACCAAGAAATGTGAATGATTCTAGGTAATGTCACTTCTCGTTTCTGTCTGTCTGGATTCTGCATACTCAACATAGAATGTCATCGATAATTATGGTATTCCAGAAACATAAGAAACCTATCGTGTAAGAAACCTATTTCTCGAAGGTTCTATTTCAAGAAGCCCCATGCCAAATGTATATTGTGTTCCTATCTAATTGATGTAAACTGCATAGTTACGTGTGGTGAGCTGTAGGAATCCAGATTTTCGAATACAGTTATTCAAATTACAGCTACCAAGTCCCAAGCAAACTTTGCAGTTTGTTTATGAAAGGCTAGACGAAGGAAGATAGTCATAGCCAATAGCTATTAGCCATCTTTGGCTGACTCAATTGCAAGGCAAGATTGACTTGCCTTGCTGTCTGTTTGAAGCCTCAGGGCGTTGTCAGGTGGCTTTACCTGCTGAGACTAGAAGCTGCTGATTTCAGCTCAGGAAATCAGTGTGAGAGCCACTCAGGAAGAGCACTCCCTCAGCCTCGAGTACTGACTATAGCAGGGGAAGCCTCCGTGCTACGGCGTGACTGTTTGATCTAAGCGACCAAGACCTACAGCCACTAAGACTAAGACTCAGAACAATAATTCGGCGGTATAATAATAGTTCACTGTTATTGGGAGGACAAGCAATTGTCCGCACATCTCGTACCGTTCACCTTGATGCGTGACAACAATAATAATGTCACTCAGGGTTTACCATAGATCATGTTTTCGTATCAAATTTAGCTGCCAAATAATTCACAAAGGTCAGGTCCACTGTGCGAGCCTTCTAGTTCGTTTATGAAGGAACAATTGTTCACTTGATGGGAGCTCGTGACCAATCACTCTTACACGTGTAAATTCTTAAATTAGAACAAAAGCCTTGTTGAGTGAGCAAGCAATTGTTTGCACATTTCCCATGATAGTTTGCCTTGGTGTACTTATCCCGTACTAAATACGTGAGTTGTTAGACGGTTAAATAAAACTGTCACTTGGAGTTGATAACCAAATATCAAGTTGAACCTGTCGGATAACTCACGTCAAGTCCTAGTTCTGTACGAGTCTTCAAGTTTGTTTATGAAAGAACAATTGGGGGTATTGTTCACTTTTTGTAAGGACGTGACCAATCACATAAATTAGAACTGTTTGCACAAACCTCATGACAACACGTGAGAGGGTAAAGTAAAACTGTCACGAGCGGAGTTTACCAAATATAACGTGGATATCAACTTTAGCTGCCGGATAAGTCTTCTGTTATAGCAGTTTGTGTTTGACTGAACAATTTTGGGGTAGGGGTATTGTTCAATTTTTGGGAGGGTGACCTCTGACCTATCACTTTTACAGTTAATAAATTCGAACAAAAGCACTCAACCAGTCACAAGGAATTGTTCTCAGATAGTTTACCATGATGTGACAACACGTGCGCTGGTCAATATAAAAAGCAAATAACATGCTGCCATGATCAGAGCGAACCAAATTTCCAGGGGCTACTTCCCGAAACACTCAGGAAGGCATTAGGAGTTCCTCAATGTTGGTACACATAATTCCTTCTCAACTGTTTAGTGAAGGAGCCCTTAACTTTTTGCCGGGTCAACTTACTCTTATGTGGATCTTTTTCTTGTCCCAATTTCCCAATTTGTTAACATCATTACAGCTAACAGAACTTTTCAACACAGAGCATTATTTAATTCAACTTCTCAGATATAACAAATAATGGAACGGACTGCCTTGCTGGTACTGACGCTGTTCGCAATGGCTCTCTCTAAAGCCACCATAGACGATACCATGACCCTCTTTAGGAACACCCTAGCCAAATGGAACGTCCAGGTCAGGGACAAACGCGACTTTATCGAGCGGTACAACAGGCTGAAGAAAATGAAGAGGAGTGTCGATTCCACCACGACTGGTGTTATTATGGATACACTAAACAGATTCGCTGTTAACAATGATGAGGAGCACGCAGTTCTGATGGAAAGTACAAAGAGGAATGCTAATCTTACTCTTGCCGCCATGAACGCGATGGAGGAGGACGTCATATTCTCGTTCGAAAAAAGGAGAACTTTTTCGAGGAATAAGAGAGGAGCAGCAAGGGATGATGGAGTGTTTGACTGGAACAATCCACCGCCAAGTTACGATTACTACGAGAACGTGCTTGGCATGTCTGAACCTCAGGATCAAGGTAGTTGTGGAGCGTGCTGGGCTTTCCCAGCTGTAGCTGCAATGGAGGCTGTCTACAAACAAATCACCAGAGAAGACGTGGTATTCTCCAAACAATTCTTGGTCGATTGTACCCACAGCGGCAGCGGATGTTCTGGAGCAACAATCTACGCAGGATTTGAAATCACCAAAGATAGGCAGTATCTGAGGAGTGAGCAAGATTGGCCATACACGGCAGTCTATGAGCCGTGTAATGCTGAACTAAAGGCGAACATGGAGGCTGGTAGGAAAAACGCCATGAGGAAGGCATGGCTGGCTGACTGGATGCCGGTAAGGAACAATGAGAAGGATTTCACTCAGGCTCTGTCTATCTCCCCCGTAGCATTTGGTGGATACATCAGTGAAAATTACTTTG
Source organism: Beroe ovata (assembly GCA_946803715.1). NCBI lineage: Eukaryota > Metazoa > Ctenophora > Nuda > Beroida > Beroidae > Beroe > Beroe ovata. The sequence continues at coordinate 120,649 of CAMPET010000090.1, forward strand.
GCTACTACCAAGGTCTCTATGAAGATGATTTGTGTGTTATAAAGCCCCTTGGCCATGCACAACTACTGGTCGGGTATACCCCTGAGTATCTCAGAGTGCGAGGCAGTTACGGAGTCCTGTGGGGAGATTACGGTTACATCAACTACAAGCGTGCAGTTGCCAGTCTATATTATTGCAAAATCTTCGAACATGCATATGCCGTCCTTTTCACTGAAAGGAGGCAGATGGAGTACAAGTTCTGCAACAATGCCAAGCCGACAACAAGAGCTGGATGCCGGGCATCATGTGCAGCCATGAACCGTCCAGGAAGTACGGGATGGACGCTTGCTACAATCCCCACTGTCCAGCATAACGAGGAGCTGGTGACGATGGCAAACAACCGGTGGCCGGGGGTCAAGTCTGATGACAGATTCAATCTCCTCTGGATCGGACTCAAAGACATGAAAAAGACTGGAAATTGGGAAAATTACAAGTGGGAAGATCCAGCCTTCGATTTTGTTTACTTCAACAAATCTCGTAACCATGATATGATCAACAAGTTTGGCTTGTTGAATAAGAACCACGGGGGCTGGATAACGAAGAACAACGGCGGCTTCATCGCTCGGGGTATCTGCAGTCGAGCACGGACATGTTACGACATCGGCACTAACGTGGAAAACGGAGGTGTGGAATTCAGCACTAACGACCCGGACAACCTGGTGGAGGGGACCACGGCGACTGTGAGCTGTGATGCGGGCTGTTCTCCCTCCGAACCCGTTGTAACGTGCCGTGCAGGGATGTGGCGGGCCCCTGACGATAGCCCTCATCGGCCAACGTGTACTTGTCAGGCCCAGGTGGTGGAAAAATAAGTCCAGGAGTAACGAAAGGGGGTAGGAAGAGAAGCGGAGACAGATGAGGTAGCCGCTTTTAATTGGATGTGAGCTTTTAGTTGGACACTTCTAGTTGTAATTCAATTTTGGTTATAATCTGTAAGTCGTTTTGTTCATGGGTTACCTACTGAACTTTTAACGTCGATATTAATTTCAAATTATAGTTTTGAGCAAGTCTCCAATTTTAGTTTGAAAGAATGCTAGTTTTAACTTTTGAACAAATCTCCAGGGTGGGATCGGCTATAAAGAGTTCTGGGGGATATTAGACAGATTATTTTAACTCTTTCTCTGAGTCCATCTCAAAAAATGTCTCAAAAAATGTCTCAAAAAATGTCTCAAAAAAATGTTTCTCAACATATAGGCATACTAACCCTACCCGCTGAGTGCGAATCTCCTTCTGAAATATCTTAAATCAAAAACTGGAGACCAATAGGTATAAGCCTAATCAATGTTGATTATAACTGTTCACTAATGTATCATGGGCACAGGGACGAGGTTATTGTCGGCAGGGATTATGTTCAAAAATGACTACCTATCAACTGAATGAAGGAAGGTTAACGAGACTCATCTTCTAGTCTATTATCTTATCTTCTAGTCTATTCGTTTCTTTTTCCTATTCTTTTCCTTTCTGTTGCTCAGGTTTTTTTCTTACCTACTGAAGATGTCCAGATTTATAATTTTTAACAAAATGCGATAATAGTCTTCCATCCCGGTACTCCTTCAATCTTTTTATGTCGTGCCGATATGCTCTAGATTGCATCATGTCATGATGGAATCCGGAAACATGAAATTTTGTTTCAAAAGGTAGTGGGACATAACCAAAAGTACAAATCGTACTCGATAGGTGTTTTTTCGAAATACAGGACGCATTTATATTCATTTCTAGATCATATTTTCACGTCTTATTTCAAATACCGTAAAATGGAATGTACGTTATTTAAGAAAAAGTAATATTCACATACTTACACACACGCCCAGCTTTGAGTGTGTCTGCAATAATCACTTTGATACTGCGCTGGAAATTTTAACGTTTGGGATTGGTGTTGAAAAGTGCTGGTTTTAGAGCACGATGGTTCGTATTATGTGATGTGTTTCTGTCTTTGTGTGTTTGTCTGTGTCTGTGTTTATGTTTGTCCTTGTGTGTGTGTTTGTGTGTGTGTGTGTTTCTATCTGTGTGTGCATGTTTGTGTGTGTTGGTCTTTGTGTTTCCGTCTGTTTGTGTTTGTGTTTCTGTCTGTGTGTGTATGTTTGTGTGAGTGTCTGTGTGTATGTTTGTGTTTGTGTTTATGTCTATGGTTTTCGTGTGTGAGTTTTGTTTGCGTGAGTGTTTTGTGTCTGTGCGTGCATGTCTATAATTTGCATATCTATTGTCTGTGCCTGTGGGTATCTGTGTGTGTTTTTGTTTGTGTTTGTGTTTGCAGGATTATGAAGAGAGGCTATTTTATTAATATCCTTCAGTATGATATACTTTGTAAAAGAAAATACCCCGCCGAATTTTGGCCGTATGACGACAATAATTGACAGTGTACTTCTCAATACATGCATGTTTTTGTTTGTGCGTATTAAATTGTTGCACGACAAACAAAACATTAATAATTGACATTGTATACAGAGAAAAAGGCCATACATAGATACAAACATAGAAACATACATTTGCAATTTGCATACGTAGAAACATACGTGATTTGTAATCGACCGGCCTTGCAATCTGCAGAGTTATTTAAAAAAATCTGATTTTGAGTCATGCAGAATTTATGACAAGTTCATAAAACTAGATGTTGAGTAAGTTGATTTGCATGTAAATAACTTTAAAAGCTCTTTTATAATGTACATAAAAAGTTAGCAGTCATGATAAGTCTTCATTGTAGTTGTGTAAAAGTTTAAATCTAGGTAGAAATTTTCCTCATCAATTTAGAAATGATTAATTTAGAGGTAGTTATGCTAATTCATGAAAATTTCCCCACCTTAAATCGGCTAAATGTTCTATCAATTTAATTACAGTAGATTTTTTCATGAGATTAAGGAAAATTCATCATTTTCACCGAAAATATTTCAGCTTGACATTGCGACTCTTGGAACCTGTCGACTGATCAAGCTGCGAAATCCTTGGGGCCAGAAAGAATGGCAGGGAGACTGGAGGGATGAGTGAGTTAATTACTTAATTACCGTTAGTTGGAATTCTATCCCGATTGGCCTGGTGTCAATTACCTAATTATCAGCAATTGCCTGATTTACAGCAGTAATAAAACTAATCTTCTCGCAGCTATGACTGAATGGAAGACGCGATGATGAATAATTAGATGCGCAATTGCGCGCGGCGCGCTCACACTAATTAAGCAGTCATATATCAGCGGCCGGCGCGCATGCGCAGCCAGCTGATTTATTAAACAAACAACCAATTAAAATGGCTCGACTTGCACCATATTATCGGTAGGTACCAAAAAATATTCGTCACTCTAAACCCCCAACCCCCTCCAGCGATCCCAAGTGGGCTCAACTAACGGAGTCACAACGTAAAGAACTGAATCTAACAGTCGAGGATGACGGTGAATTTTGGATGAGTTTCGACGATTATCTCGACATTTTTACCCACACTACCATCTGTAGGATTTTCAATTTGGCAAATGCAGATGAACAGGTAAGAATTTGGAGTGGATGTGTTTCGAGTGTCGCAGTGTCGCATCAATGCTATCGCCAGTGTCGCCATCTCAACATTTTTCTCACATTTATTTCACATTTTTCTCCATTCATTGTTTTCTCAGTTTATCTAATAAAATTATTTGTTTTCAGTGGGTTCTGGAAGAGAGAAAGGGGAGGTGGAATAAGGGACAGACGGATGGTGGTTGTGTTAATTTCAAGGTAACCCCCCGCCCCGCCCCTCGCCCCCGCCCCCCGAGACAGTCGAGAAATGATGATTTCACGATAATTATTCTTCTCAGAATCACCAGAGAGAATCAAACGTAGATCACTCTTATGATCCCTCGAAAATTTCCCATTTTCCCCCTTAAACTCAAAGAAATATTCATTTCTAAAGACACAATCCTGTCAAAATTAAACATCGCTAAATCTGCCAATTACCCTCAGGACACGTTCTTGTCCAGGAACCATCACTTCCAATTTGAGATCCTGGAGGAGGACGATGAAACTTGTCAGATCATGCTATGTCAGAAGGACGTGAGGATATATGACTCAACCAACTTAACCATCGGATTCTCTGTTTTCAAGGTCCGATATATTACACACTTTGATATGAAAAAGAATGCGGCATATTTTACTGACTGCCACCACTTCACGTGTAGAAACACTGCAGCTTTTTTAGTGATGTGGCGGCAGTCTGTCAAATATGCCGCGTTCTTTTTCATATCATAAAATGCGGAATAAAGAACGCCAGATGCCGCGAACAGAAAGAACCAAATATTCTCTGGTTTTGGGAAAAATGCACTATGCCGATTTTGATGTGATTTTGTCAAGTCGTTTCTCCGATTGTCTGAACGTAATAAAGCGTAATAATCTAAAGTGATCTACTTCTAAGTAATCCACCACTAAGATTGCTAACACTAAGTATAGAGCAAACGTAGAAGGTTTGAAGGATTTCACTGCGAAACTAAAATCTGAACGTAGCAAGATCACTCTTGTTAAGACCCAAACTAGTCCTGACGTCACCCATGACCTCATGCGGAACTTGCCCTAACTAACTCGATCATCATCTGCCCGTTAGGTAGCAGATAACAACAAACACAGAATGACAAAGTTCACAAAGCACATAGCAAGTACCAAGTACCTGAACACAAGACAGGTTTGTGGGNCCCTCGCCCCCGCCCCCCGAGACAGTCGAGAAATGATGATTTCACGATAATAATTATTCTCAGAATCACCAGAGAGAATCAAACGTGGATCAATCTTATGATCCCTCGAAAATTTCCCATTTTCCTCACCAAACTCAAAGAAATATTCATTTCTAAAGACACCTTCCTGTCAAATTTAAAATCGCTAAATCTGCCAATTACCCTCAGGACACACTAATTAAAATCTGCCTCAGGACACATTCTTATCGAGGAACCATCACTTCCAATTTGAGATCCTGGAGGAGGACGATGAAACTTGTCAGATCATGTTATGTCAGAAGGACGTGAGGATATACGACTCAACCAACTTAACCATTGGATTCTCTGTTTTCAAGGTCCGATATATTACACACTATGATATGAAAAAATAATGCGGCATATTTAACAGACTGCCGTCACTTCACGTGTACAAACATTGCAGCTTTTTTTAGTGATGTGGCGGCAGTCTGTCAAATATGCCGCGTTCTTTTTCATATCATAGAGTTTAGAATAAAGAACGCCAGATGCCGCGAACAGAAAGAACCAAATATTCTTTGGTTTTGGGAAAAATACACTATACCGATTTTCATGTGATTTTGTCTAGTTGTTTTTCCGATTGTCTGAACGTAATAAAGCGTTGGTAATAATCTTAAGTGATCTACTTCTAAGTAATCCACCACTAAGATTGCAACCACTAAGTTTACTACCGTATAGAGCAAACGTATAAGGTTTGAAGGATTTCACTGCGAAACTGAAATCTGAACCTAGCAAGATCACTCTTGTTAAGACCCCAACTAGTCGTGACGTCACCCATGACGTCATGCGGAACTTGTCCTAACTAACTCGATCATCATCTTCCCGTTAGGTAGCAGATAACAACAAACACAGGATGACAAAGTTCACGAAGCACATCGCTAGTACCAAGTACCTGAACACAAGACAGGTTTGTGGGACGCATAGAAATTGAACGGACCTCTTCACAGTGCGTCTTCGCTTAAAATCATAAAATTTTACGAAATCTGTCGATTTCAAACGCCCTCTCTCTCTCCCCCGTGAGAGAAAGCAGGGTCACAGCTGCTGGTTATTCAAACAATCAGCTGATACGATACTTTCAAAATATTTCCTTGTGTTTAGAATTAGCGATTTTATAATATAGATTTCCTTGTGACTTAGGTATTCAAGAGATTGGAACTCGAGGTCGGAACGTACGTGATAATCCCAACCACATTCAAACCAGAGACTGAGGGCGATTTCCTGCTACGACTCTTCAGCGAGGATAGAGCCAATCTAAAGTGAGTACTTTAAATAAGGGCGGATAAAGGGGGAAAATTCAACAAAATGTTCGTCTCATTTTGATTGATGGCACTTTTTTATGGAGCTAATTCATCAAGATAAAAGACTCTGAGCTTAGCTAAATTTCAAAAATGGCCCCCTCTCTTTCTAACACAAATAGCAATTAACCTTGAGCCCTCATCATTAACGGATATAGGTAGTATTCGTATGGTAAAATGCAAGTGTTGTGAAAAGTGAAGCATTCGAAAAACCGCTTTTTCATATTGAATTTCAATTCGTTATTCAGTGTTTTTTGTAACGCCGTTTCCCACGGCAAATCAAAATCACTTGCTCATTTTTATCACTAACAAACCCACAGATAAATCACAAGCACCTCTGTTTCAAATATAAAACACATTTTCTCTTTAGTTCTAAATAAAACACCCCACTCATTTAATTCAGCATTTCCTCACTTATTCAAAACACTTCCTTTAAAGCATTTCCTCACTTATTCAAACCATTTCCTTGTGTTTGACTTCCCTTGGCACGATGATTTAGACATACCCTCAGGCTGCTGGAGAAGGAGCCGAGTAGCAGTGCTCTGGGTACGGCCGATGTCGAGGTTGTGGAGTGTAGCGGACTCGAGTTACCAGAGGGGGCGACCGGGGTCTACGTTGCTCTTGTGAGTTAGTGTTTTTCACGTTGTGCGCGCGTTGCGCGCACCTTATTAATATTTTACTCTGTGATCTGAAACTGAAAGTGAAATGTCGTAAGAGGGAGCCGCGCAACGCGCGCGGAGTAGGTATTTGGGTCAAGCAGCGCGGGAGCATTTTTTCACGTTGTGCACAGTACGTTGCACGTGTTCCTTATGCTTATTCCAATATTTAACGTCCGTCCATGAGAGTGAGATTGAGAGATTGGTTTCGCGTGCACGGGCACCACTTAGGCTCAACGGGTCAACCCCGCGCCGCGGCTCGAAGTTAAATTTGGGCCTAGTATTGCCTAATGCCTGGCTCTTGACATCTGTGGCATATGCTACTCCGCAGATTATTCTTGGCGTACATCTACTTCTAGCAAGCACGTGGGTCACAGCGCGCTTTTCACTGTCATTACATCTTACAATATCACTATGCTCATGATTATCAATATGCGATCATGGTCATTAAGAATGGCCATTATTCATATACTGTCACTTGTCAATGTCATATTCATAACTGTTTCGTAGTGGATATCGCACTCACAGTTTGTTCTAATCATTTTGTCGTTAATTTTGATCCAAAATGAATAACACCCGACTTTCCAAACTTATTTTTGAAAATACTCATTTTGAAAACAAAAAAACATATTTTCTGACCACTCTATGTCTTTCTAGGTGTGTGAAAACAGAATGGCCAAGACTCCTGTTAAGCAAGGTTCATCCCCAACATTCAACTGCAAAGCTGCTTTCCATATAAAAGTCCCGGAGAAAGCCACTGTTGTTGCCCAGGTATGCGTTTCCCTTCGAGTTCGATAGGTTCAGTGAATTTCATGGCCTTCAATATAGAAGTTCTTGACCGGTTCTTGAATATCAACCAACCTTATCTTGCCATTTATACATCGTCCACTATATTTGCCACTCTTGACTCTCGTGTATCAGTCGATAATTGATCCGCATTTTATCACCGCAGGTCTATGGGAAGTATCCGGAGGGCACTAAAGATGTTCTGATTGGCCGATCACTCAACCTGCCCCTCAAAGAGGGAGGAAAGATGTATACCTCTCAGCTGGGTGAGGCAATTAATTAATTAATTAGCTAATTGGTAAATAATCATTTTAGTTCTTGAATTCTATGTACTGACTTGCGGAATTCCTTCGGGGATTTATAGGTTCGATCAGTACAACCCAGATTTATAAGGCCGAAAATACTTATCTGAGAATCCAAGCTATTTCAGGGACCGGTGACAAATCCAAAGCTGCGGGCGCTGGACCTCAGGTTCCGGGAACTGTCAAAGTTATCATCCGGTACCGTACCAACAAGCCTGCTCAGTAACTAGGCGCGTGAGGTCTCACGCAATGGAATGTCACGCGTTGTGGAGCGCGTGAGAACAGTAATTATTCCAATTATGGGATAATTGTCGTCTTTGAACACCCCCGCTGAGTTGTTTATGAAACCATTGCTCAATTATATAATTAATCCCTATTTTATCTTTATTTTCAAGCCTGATATCATCATTCATATATGAACCGTTTTATTCATGCCTGAACAACATTTATTATCCTAGAAAATTTTAAACTAAACTGTACATAGCATGTGTGTATTAACAACAAAGTTTATCTCTCTTTTCAATTGTATCTTCAAATAATAGCTTTGATAGGTTGGTCGGAAGTGTTATTATTGATGAATGATAAAGGAATTTTCAATGAGCAGGCAATTTTCAGCATTTTCTTTCAGTGATATGGGTTTCTTTTAGTTTCAAGCAAGCTGAAAATAATCCAATTCCATCTATGTGTGTGTGTGTGTNTGTGTGTGTGTGTGTGTGTGTTCCTCCAGCTATCACAGTCGATAACTATGCCTATCTTGAGTTTTAGATTCATGTAGAGTTGTTTTACATCTTTATCGAAGGTATTTGATATTGAATAAGTTTAAAGAATAGCATTTCAAATCTGATCTTATTCTTACGTAGGAACGTAATAGTTGAGCGTAAATTTCAAAAAACTTTACTTAATATCGGAATGAATGATATATAATTAATCTTGAGTAATTTTTATAGATTTTTGAAGGAACATAAAATTTTAAGTTTTTTTGTTTATGTGGTGAAATTGATGAGAAGGAAGCTTATTCTGCCTTTTAATAACTTGTATCAACATTTATTAACAGCTGAATATTATCAACTATGATTTACAATGTTATATTGTTAAACTTTAAACACGAAAATTAATTAAAAACCTTGTTTCTTCTTTGTAACAATTGTAAACCATACTACGTGCGCAAATCGAATCCACGATTGCGCGTGATTGAACACTCGTGCGCGCGCGCTGGATGATTATAGATGCGAATATTTTGTAGGTGCCAACTAAAACACACCAGTTATAATGATTTGATTTCGAAAAGTTACATAGCATACAGCATTCTGCAGCATTTCCAAATACAAGTTCAAAATACAAAGTTTGAAGTTTGATTTGCTTTTGCAGCAAAGGCAAATTGAACTGAATTGGAGAACAATTTTACTTTTAGATGAAATTCTCGATAATTTAACTTAAATTAAAATAACATAAACCATCACATTTAATTTAAGCCATTAAATTTAATTCAAATTTCAAACCGAAATTAAATTTCAAACCATAAAGCAAATTTAATCAGATAAATATAAAAATGAAATGGCGTCTTCGTCAAAAAGGGTGTCTCGATCTCGCTCAATCTCATTCAAAATCAAAAATCTCTTCAGACCTTCGCTTCATCCGTAATTATATTCGAGCGAAAGTGCTCTCACGCAGTGTGTGTGTTATTAAGGGTCCGCAAGTAAACTCTATTCTAATTTAGAGATCTACAGATATAGTTTTCCTAGATGAACAGCTTTTCTGCGTCTGAAAATTCTATATAGTTGAGGAATCCATCGTTATTCTTGTCGTCACTCTTCATAATATCATCCACTATCTGGAAAGGGTCATGGGTGAAGGTTGGAATGGTCGTAGGACATTTTTAGTCCTATATAGAACTGCTAAAATATAGAACTGCTAAATATAGAACTGCTAAAATTAAGAATCATCACAGCTAAACGATCAAGAACAATTGAATTTGATGATTCCAGCCACAATATTATCATGCGGTCGTTGACCGACCTATGCACCCATCATAGAAAGTCACGTGATAAGTCACATGTGTGAAATATCACGTGGCAATTGGCATGTCACATGATCTACTAATATTGACATATTTACCTTGATTATAGACTGTTCGTCGACACTGCCATCCCCTTCAAAGTGTGAAATAGCATGTACCAACTCTGAAAATAAGATAGTCATGGAGTTCAAGAACAATTGACATTATTTTCAGTTCATGTAAATTGCTGCACTTGCATGATCGATCGATTGGCTATTGCCGGTATATCGAGAGGAAGCTGATCCAGAAACGGTATTATAATTGACTGATTGAAATAATTGATTGATTGATTGATTGATATTATAATTGATTGAAATTCGAACGTTACCAAAGCCAATTTAATTTTATTTTTAACTTTAAGCTGAAGTCGGAAATAAGCAAATCCATCTCGATCTAATAACAATCGATTACTTACTAATTACTAATTAATTACTAATATAATTATTAGTAGAGCAGGTCATACCTAATCCGTCCAGCATTTTGTTGTTATCCAAATCGTGCTGTCTGAACCAGTGAAAATAGAACTCTGCCTCGTCTGCGTCCTGTTGGAATACATGTTGGCAATTAGCCAATTGCTGAATTGGCCGCAAGTGTAAATGTAATCACATATATTGGCAATTAGCCACTAATTGCTGCACTGACTGCAAGTGGTATCACATTTGGAATCGTGATATAGATACGTCATGGTAATGCAAATTGCAAGTAGATAAAATGTTTTGAGAGGGCCTAGGGGTCAATGGTTCAAAATCAGTTTGATTATGAATGAAACTGATTTTAATCCATATGCCCCCGTTCACCACATGCAAGTACGCAACTCACAATATCAAAGTCCTCGTCTCCAATGGATTCCTTTATATGTGACTTAATATGCTCCTTCCTGACATATAATTACCGTTAATAGCCCCTAATATTGGACTGATAATTAGCCCCTAATTAGATGATTAGGGGCTGATCAATTGATCATCAAAGGAGGGGGCAAAAGGGGGTTGGAACTTGGAACTATACGCTAATCGGGTTTTCAGAACGACTCATTCAATCATTCATTCATTCAAAAAGGGCAATATGAATATTAGGGCGGTTCAAAAAAACTTTTTTCATCAAATGATTAGAAGACAAAGCTTCATTGAATATCTGATGAAACATGNCTCCTTCCCCCCAGGTATCACCTGTCTGCCTTGTCATGGTGATGTCCTCCACCATCCTCATGGCCGTGGTCCCCGTGTGACGTCACCAAGGAGACAAGAAGAAGGAGTGTGATGAGGGAGGAAAAGGGGGTTCTGAACATGTTTCACTTTCAGTCTGCAGGAGTGAGATAGAGAGTGAAATACTAATGAAAGAAATGGTAGAAAATTAATGACAGAATATTAATGACAGAAATGATTGGATATTAATGACAGGATATTAATGACAGAAATGATTGAATATTCTAAAGATGGTTGACAGTTAAGAAGGTGCTATTTGTAAAACGGGAACATTTTCTAGCAACTGATATCGCGAGAAAATTCCCCCAAATGACTGCCAAAGTTCCCCAAATGGACACGAAACTACATTCCACTACTACACTATGAGTATGACAATGACACTGCAAGGAAAATGATTAAACAGAGTTTATAAAGGCATCTAACACCTGCTATACCACTGTAAGTGTAAGTATGATAATGGGCACTATTATAACACGTGTCGCAACTTATACAACGTGTACAANCACACACACACACACACACACACACACACCTGGTGTGGTATTGGGAGGCGTGTTAAACTGTAACATGACGTGTTTCTGCTTCTTTGGATACGTGTCTTCAGTTGCCATGGTAATACATGGTGAACTTTCATTCAGCTAAAGTGGGAACTGAGTTAGGAGGGTTGAAACAAGAATAGGAAATTCAATTCGTAGGATTCTTTTGGAAGATATTTACCGCTATGCGCCAATTGTTTTTAAAATCAAGCTCGTTGGATTGAGAGAAACTGGAGACAAAAAAGTTCAAAATGAGTTGTTTCAATTCACAAACATACAAACAAATTATGTACACAAACACTACTATACAGTTTTTGCACAAATACACGTGTATTTACAAATTAATCAAGTTACTAATAAATTAAAATTTGTATAATTGGAAATTGTTCCTCATACGTTGAATTCCATCTGATTTTTGATAACGGATTTTGCTTCTAATTCTGCAAGTGCCTGAAAAGTTATTGTAAAATCAAATTAGTTCGCAAAAAAGTATGAAAGTTGACTAGACCAACATCAACAATTTTCCTCATGACCATGATACGTATACTTGGTCGTATATTACGTCCCGAAATCACCAATACAACTCCAAGGACCTAAACAGAAAAATTAAGTGACGGGAATATATAATTGAAAACAAGAAAAAAACACGTACCTATAAAAACACGTACCTTTAAACTATCTAGAAATTGATACCAGCTGATAATCAGTGTGTGGATATCTCGACTGGTGTAATGGGAGAAGTTAACGAGCTCATATCACTGAGAGAGCTGAGAACCGCAGCGGATCTGCCGATACCAGTCTCACCTGCGGCATAGTTGTTAAGTTCGTCGAAGAAATTCGAAAAGTTTATACCGTGTACAATTCGCGGCGAGCAAAATTTAAAAAACAGGTATTACAGTTGTCCTGTGATCTGAATTTTGACTTAGAGAGGTCATAAAAAATTCGGTTAAAGTTCGTTTAAAGTCCGGTTAAAGTTTGTCTATTTCGTTAAAAAAGTTCGGCACATTTTTAAAGTTCGTCCAGGACGTCCGTAAAAACTAATACCTGCGGAGAATCAAAGAATACTAGGGGTCACGTTCAGAGTGCGTGTGCTGAATAACAAATATTATAGTGCACGTGTTGCGCGCCCCTTATTTTACTCTACTCTGTGATCTGAAATGTCGTAAAAAGGAGCCGTGGAGCGCTCGCGGAGTATTTGGGTCACGCCACGTGGGCACACTCCCAAATATATCCACACCCAGATGATCTCTGGTACTCACTCATTTCCCGTTGTCGGCGTCTCTTGGAAAGATGTTTCTTGTACAGTATCGTCTGTTCACTCTCATAGCACACTCTCTCATTATACTGGTACTCGTAGAGGAAGTGCTGGCCCATGCCACCAGATACCAGCGTTTTCCTGTGAGACCGATACGGGAATGTTATAGATTTAGTCTGAACGGTTGGGGTACGGAATACCCAAAGTCGGGAATACCCAAAGTCGGGAATACCCAAAGTCGGGAATACCCAATGTCGGGAATACCCAATGTCGGTAATACCCATATCGCGAATAACCAACTCCTTAGCGATAAAAGACTGCAAATATGATGAATGGGAATGCTATAGTCTAAACTTTGGCCTCATCTTTCATCCAGTATTCATTCTGATTGGAATTCATTTCTTCATTGAAATTCATTTCTTCATTGAAATTCATTTCTTCATTGAAATTCATTTCTTTAATTATATAAAAAAAGTTTCTCTTTACTGTTTGAATCTATTTAGATTTGGGATTTCGAGGGGGTGTCTCAAGAAAAGTTTTCTTGAGCTGCACTCTCTAAAGCTCAAATCTTAACTGTTCACTGCCTCAATTTAGCTGATAATAGAGTCAGGAGGAACAAACTTTAAGATCAAAATTTTAGTCATGGTCACGATATATTGTTTGTTTAATGTGTACCCATGCACATCACATGTGTATTGTGTACCCATGTCACCACATGTGTACCAATGCATATCACATGTGTGACCATGCACATGTGTACATTATGTAATCACAAATATCACCACGTACCTTCTGAATGAAGGGATATTGGGAGCACCGAATCTCCATATTCTGAGGGAAGTATCGGCGCTGACACTGATAATCCGGTCTGAAGTTCTGACAATGTCACATACGGTGTCCTTGTGTCCATTTAACTTGTGAAGTTTACCGCTGTTAGAGGGGGGAAAGAAGTGAAAAAGTTGAAAAGTTAAAAAGTCAAAAACGTAACGAAGTCAAAATAGGTAGAAAGTTGAAAACGACAGCTAGTCAAGGGGAAAATATGAGATTAGAAGCTGGCTTCAAAGTTGTTTTCCCTGATGGACGAGTCTCCTTAAACCTCGAAAAACGTTTAAATCAGTGAGTAGGAAGTTAAGATCCTCGAGGAATTCACAGATAAGTAATACATGGAACTCACTTCTCAAGTTCCCAATAGTGGATAGACTTGTCTTTTGATCCGGTCACCACAATTCCAGAGTTCTCTACTCCACTATCAAGCTTCATTTCCACACATTCAACACTAAGGGGATGGGGGTGTGGGGAGAACTATAGCTCAACATGACAAAATAACGTCTAGGACGTAACGCGTGATTTACGTGTGAGATGTAACGCGTGATTTATGATTTACGTGCGAGATGTAACGCGTGATTCATGACTCACGTGTGAAATATAACGCGTGTTTTATGACTCACGTGTGAAATGTAACGCGTGCCTCATGAGTCAAGTGTACAGAGATATAACGCATGATTCATGAGTCACGTGTGAAATGTAACGCGCATGATATTTACTCACGATGCAGAATGTGATTGTAGCGTCTTTACTGCAACTCCAGTTTTAATGTGAAAGATGGAGACTTTGTCATTGTGTGCACACGCCACACGGCCCTGAAATTTGGTTTTCATCATGAATTAATAGCATAAGCAATAAATGGAGCAGTTCTACAGAGATATACCAAAACGGAAAACTGCTATGATATATGAAACGCAAACCCCAAAAAACCTAACACATAAAAAGGAGCTATCCTTTATAGAATTTGAAAATTCCCCGCTCAATTATTTGTCCAGGGGTCCTTTCCGAAACTGACTTAAGTCAAAATTCAATTGAAAATTTACACTACATTTTAGACTTAAGTAAAAACTAAGACTCAATAAGTCAGTTTCGAAAATGATCCCCATTTACCTGTGATACAGACAAGCTCATGATCCAGCCCGGCGAAGCGTGTGTGACCCATATACTCCGTAAACATTCGCCTGTCAGTCTCTGCCACACCCTAACTGTCTTGTCCGCTGGAAACAGGGGTGAACCAGATTGTAAAGAGGAAAAGAGATGATATGATCATTGAAAGTGAAAAAAGGAGATAGAAGAGGCAGGCACGTAGACTGGGGGAGGCCAGGGGGCCGCGGCCCCTTCGGAAAAATTAGACCTTGGATGAAAATTTTCAAGGACTTCACCCTTTCGAAGAAAACTTATCATCTCACGGCCCTCGCCCTCACCTGATCCCGAAAGCACGAGATCTGCCCCGGATATCGCCACACAGAACACCGATCCGTTGTGCCCCGTGTATGTCTGTATCTGCTCACACCTCTTAATCTCCCAACATTTCACCTGCCATTCAGTGTAGAGGGGGTGAAAGTGAAAAAATGACATTTGTAGTAGTGCGCGATACCGCCTATGTGGTGATGTTCCAGTGGCGACGCTGTTAAAAGGACATAAAGTTGAGGTGACGATTCAAGATCTGAACTCCAACGAAATTAGCTCTATGTTACGAAACTAGCTTATGTTACGAAATTAGCTTTATATGTTACGAAATTAGCTCCATGTCATGGGGAAGAACTTAGCTCAATCATAGAAAATATGAACAATCAACATGACTATACATACCAGTTTATCGTCACTACCACTGAAAATAACGTCTCCGTCACACTTTATAGTCCAGATCTTGCCCTCGTGAGCTTCAATACTCTTCTGACACATTCCTGAAAGTCAATTTAGTGATTTTATAATGAGAGTTATGTCAATAACACAGGATTAATTCTAGGTAGAAGAAGCGATATCGGAATTTTTGGTAATGAAATTAATTAATTAATCTATGAAATTGGTAATGAACTTTCCAGGAGAAGTGCGAAGGAGCTGTCACAAATTTCATGACGTGTCACAAATATAATGACCATTCTTGCTGACATGAAGGAAAAGGGCGAATTTGTCTGACCTTTCTTGATGTTCCATATCTTGATAGTACCATCTGAACTACACGAAATCAGGCAGTTGGCTTTGTACCACTCTACCTTCCACACTGATTTCTGAGGACCAAGTACATTATGATCACATCTAATTATGATCACGAACTTAAAAATTTCCACTTCCAGCATTTCTCACTTCGCGGGGAATAAGAAGATATTTCTAATTTTTAACTAGGTCCGGATTCATCTAAGCAGAACCTAATGCTGAGAATTTATTCTAACTCGATTCAGGTTATTCAGATTGAAATCAGGTTATTCAGATTGAAATTCGAATTCCCGCAATCGTGGGACAGTTTCAATTTTGTCGATAGCTGTACTCACGGTATGGGAGAAGAGGGCAGAAGTCAGGGCAGCACCAGACTTGGACAGAGTCCAAATTCTGATCTCACCGGTGGACAGACCAGTTGCTATCTTGCCCGTTTTACTGTCGTATGCCACACACCGAATCTGGGGGACGAGTCGGAAATTCAAGTTTAAATTTGGGTTATCTCAATTTGGGTTATCTCAATTGGGTTATCTCAATTTGGGTTATCTCAAGATTCACGAAATTCAAGTTTTATTCTCATAGAAATTCACGAAATTTTATCCCGAACTTCTCGTAATCTCACATGATAAACTGGATCAATAAGATACAAAATAAGTCATGGATCATAACAGCTTCGAAGAAAACAGAGAAAAATACGCAAGACTCCGCTTATCAAATTTTCCCACCTTCTCAGGCTTATCAGTTACTCAGCAACAATTAGACAACAATAACGCAACAATAAGACAATAACGCAACAATAAGACAGCAACTAGACAACAATGACGCAACAATAAGACAACAATTAGACAACAATTTCCCACCTTCTCAGGCTTATCAGTGAGACTGTGGGGGGATCCAGCAATACAATGAGCACGGCAGACCCCCTCCTTCCAGTTACTCAACAACAAGATGTTGTTCTTGAATAACTCCAACTGAGACAACGACTCTGAAATTGTGTGCAGTTAAGGATATGGCAACTCTGTGGCACAATCGTGTAACACACCTGCGACACACCAGTGACACAACTTTCACTCAATACTTGAACCAGTTAAAACCAATACCAGAGAAAACTAATACTTGAACCACTGAAACCCAATACTTTCAAGTTCTATTCAAGCGATCAATTAGTGATTCAATTGATCAAGTGATCCAAGTGATTCAATTGATCAAGTGATTCAAGTGATCCAAGTGATTCAATTGATCAAGTGATTCAAGCAATTGTCTAACCTGGGTTATTTGGTGGAACAGAGTGTTGTGAACATTTGACTGACCATGTTGTATCAGAAGTACAGACATCGTACCAACTCTTGCATGTCTGGGGGAGATTTAGAACATTTCCCCCGGAAAAAGTGACTAAACATTCGAATAAAAATTGATAAAGGGTGCTAAATTTCGTTCAATAAACAGTCGTAATCGATTATATTTGATTACAAAATCAATCTCTGATGAAAAACAGTTTCTTTGGAAAATCTTCTTCTTACCTCACTGGCATTCAAGATATCTTTTGGAGTTAGGTATGATAGTATCTTCAGGGCTAGATGATGTGGTAACTTGGATATGAAGTCTCTGTACCTTCTCAACTGAAGAATTTGAAGGAATTTCAATAGTATCTCCTCAATCATGTAAATGTGTTATAGTTCCCTGATGATTGTCTCGTCATGAAACACGTGTCGGGCCACACTCATAAAAACTTGTCGTCATTCGTTATAGTCCTCAGGATAAAAACATTGGAAATTGGAATATACTCGTGATTGACGAAAAAAATAATCTTTGATTATTGGCAATCAATCAAGTCCGTTTATCAAACACAAGATAAAATTTCACTTACGTTCAGTATAAGAGTTGTGTTGTAGAGTTCATGTACTGAGAGTTTGCAAAGAACTTCGTATAGAATGTCCATCTTTTGGGCGTCTGAATTGGAATGAACATGAAAACTTGGAATGACAATTCTGCAATTAGCTGTGTAGATATGTCTTATTCCTCAAGGAGCAAAATGCTCAACTTTAAAGTTCCACTGTAATAATTGTCGTTGTCACCGTTGATTTCCAGTTCATACATCTTCGTTCAAGAAATGTTGTAAACTACCGTAAAACCACTGGATAACCGTAAATTTAGTACACATTTTGCCTTCTGGTGATGGATCTACGATTTGTTTCCCAGCAACCGCGTTAGACAGACAAACTGCGCGCGCGCAGCATTCGTTAATGTCGATGGAAATGCTCTTACAGAAAATTGTCGATTGGTGCGCGCGCCATCGTTCGGAACTTCACTTTCGTCCTCAAGATATTCGTTGTTTTAAACTTAATTATCGATGTTTGTTATACTTGATTATCGATGTTTGTCATACCTGACCACTCCCCCTCATACCAATCAAGAATCTGCTGAATCTCTTTCTGACACTTTCTGAAAAATTAACAATGCAGATAATGTGACACCGTTTAAACGTAATCTTTCTTTTTCATCCTTAAGTGTCGAATGACAGTTTAATTGAATTGTTTCGTTCTTGGAATTTAGGTTATGCAAATTAAGTTAATTAATTAAGTTAATGGATGTTGATAAACAATCATTTATGTTTCCGATGATGTATCAGTAAAGTAGTATTTCTATTTTTAATCTATTTTTAATCTATTTTTAATCTATTTTTAAATGCTGCGTTTTTGAGGGAAGTCTGTCATGACGTGAAGACCGAGCCGGAGCTGATTCCTATTGATTNATTCTTGCTGACATGAAGGAAAAGGGCGAATTTCCCTGACCTTTCTTGATGTTCCATATCTTGATAGTACCATCTGAACTACACGATATCAGACAGTTCGCCTTGTACCACTCAACCTTCCACACTGATTTCTGAGGACCAAGTACATAGTTAATATCGTCAATTAAAATTTCCAGCATTCCTCACTTCGCGGGGAATTAGAAGATATTTCTAATATTTAACTAGGTCCGGACTCATCTAAGCACAACCAAAGGCTGTGTATTTATTCTAACTCGATTCAGGTTATTCGGATTGAAATTCGAATTCCCGCCACCGCGGGATCAGGTTCCATTTTGTCGATAGCTGTACTCACGGTATGAGAGAAGAGGGCGGAAGTCAAGGCAGCACCAGACTTGGACAGAGTCCAAATTCTGATCTCACCGGTGGACAGACCAGTAGCTATCTTGCCCGTTTTACTGTCGTATGCCACACACCGAATCTGGGGGACGAGTAGGGAATTTGAGTTTAAATCCCAACATTTAATTAGAGTTATCTCAATATTAGACAACAATTGGACACCAACTAGACAACAATAACGCAGCAATAAGACAACAATTTCCCACCTTCTCAGGCTTATCAGTGAGACTGCGGGGGGATCCAGCAATACAATGAGCACGACACACTCCCTCCTTTCAGTTACTCAACAACAATTAGACAACAATAACACAACAATAGCACAACAAAAGGACAACAGTAAGACAACAGTAAGACATCAATTTTCCCACCTTCTCAGGCTTATCAGTGAGACTGTGGGGAGATCCGGCGATACAATGAGCACGGCACACCCCCTCCTTCCAGTTACTCAACAACAAGATGTTGTTCTTGAACAGCTCCAGCTGAGACAACGACTCTGAAATTGTGTGCAGTTAACGAAATGGCAACTCTGTGGCACAATCGTGTAACACACCTGCGACACACCAGTGACACACCAGTGACACAACTTCGACCCAATACTTGAACCAGTAAAACCAATACTAGAGAAAACTAATACTTGAACCACTGAAACCCAATACTTTCAAGTTCTATTCAAGCGATCAATTAGTGATTTAATTGATCAAGTGATCCAAGTGATTCAATTGATCAAGTGATTCAACCTATTGTCTAACCTGGGTTATTTGGTGGAACAGAGTGTTGTGAACATTTGACTGACCACGTTGTATCAGAAGTACAGACATCGTACCAACTCTTGCATGTCTGAAACAGGAGAGATGTGGGACATTAAGCACCTTTCCCCCGGAAAAAAGAGACTAAACATTCGAATTAAAATTGATTAAGGGTGCAAAATTCCGCTCAACAAATCAGTTGGGATCAAACATTCAATTACAAAATCAATCTCTGATGAAAATTTCTGATGAAAAAACAGGTTCGTTGAAAATTTTCGTCCTACCTCACTGGCATTCAAGATATCTTTGGGAGTTAGGTATGATAGTATCTTTAGAGCTAGATGGTGTGGTAGCTTGGATATGAAGTCTCTGTACCTTCTCAACTGGAGAATTTGAAGGAATATCAGTAATATCTTCCCAATCATGTAAATGTGTTATAGTTCCCTGATGATTGTCTCGTCATGAAACACGTGTCGGGCCACACTCATTAAAACTTGTCGTTATAGTTATCAGGATAAAAACATTGGAAATTGGAAGATAGTCGTGATTGACGAAACACTGATCTTTTATTATTGGTTATATGAAACACAAGATAAAACTACACTTACATTCAGTATAAGAGTTGTGTTGTAGAGTTCATGTACTGAGAGTTTGCAAAGAACTTCGTATAGAATGTCCATCTTTTGGGCGTCTGAAATGAAATGAATATGAAAACTTGGAATGACAATTCTGCAATAAGCAATGTAGATATGTCTTATTCCTCAAGGAGCAAAATGTTCAACTTTAGTTCGACTGTAATAATTGTCGTTCATCGTTGTCACCGTATTTGATTTCCATACATCTTCGTTCACAAAATGTTGTAAACTACCGTAAAACCACTGGATAACCGTAAATTTAGTACACATTCTGCCTTCTGGTGATGGATCTACGATTTGTTTCCCAGCAACCGCGTTAGACAGACAAATTGCGCGCGCATTGAAATTGTCCCTGCGCGCAGCATTCGTTAATGTCGATGGAATTGCTTTCACACAAAATTGTCAATTGGTGCGCGCGCCATCGTTTGAAACTTCACTTTCGTCCTCAAAATATTCGTTGTTTTAAACTTAATTATCGATGTTTGTTATACTTGATTATCGATGTTTATCATACCTGACCACTCCCCCTCATACCAATCAAGAATCTGCTGAATCTCTTTCTGACACTTCCTGAAAAATAACAATGTAGATAAAGTGAAACCGTTTTAAACGCAATCCATGTTTTTCATCCTCCAGTGTCGAATGACAGTTTAATTGAATTGTTTCGTTCTTGAAATTAAGGTTATGAAAAATTAAATTGATTAATTAAGTTAATGGCTGATGATAAACAATCATTTATGTTTCCGATGATGTATCAGTAAAGTGGTATTTCTATTTTTAATCAAAACACTTCATTGGTTATTACACGCGATAAGACAACCGTTTAGCCGTTGCTACGGTTACCAGGGTATATTGCAGCCATGAATTTAATTATTTAGCAAGTATGTGCGTTGGATGTCATGTAGGGCTATACCTATCCATAGTTTATGTTAGTTTATCGTGAAAAATCACGGCAAAATCAAATAGCGTGATCAGCATAAATATGCTGGTAACGCCAATTTTTGATTTCGATCTTTGAAAATGGCAGTTTTTCGAATCACAAACCCAAATAATGAGAAACTAAGACCATGTCCCCATTTCGACTTACTTTGATACGTTGGTTTTTCGACTTCTACTTGACTTGAAAAGTCCGCCTGAACTGAAAAAATCAATCAATTACGTAATTACCTACATAATTACGTAATAACCTACATAATTACGAGCTAAGACTCAATTTATCAGGTCTTAAAACATGTAAAAATTCGTTGTTCGTTCAAAACTATGATCATCATGCAAAGAATTCAGGGACACATAATTGAGGAATTATTACTTATACATTTAAATCTCTATAGTATTCAATGCTTCATACAGAAAACAGTGCTTGATAGAACACAATTAATGATTTAATGTGATACAAAAATCACACATTGTCTGCGATTCACATTGATGGTCAAATTCCATGAGATTTTTCTCAGGATAAGGCACAAAAAAGAGAAGATCAAGCAGAAAATGGAAGTTCACGAGAAGTAAAAGAAATTTCGAGACACAATTCAAAACACGAATTAAAATCCGGACTTGATAGATTCCATCATTGTGCAAATGTCTATCGGCAAAGACTTAGGCATTATAGGTAACACACACACATACGTACATGTAACTTACAAATTTGAATAAATCGATGAATTTTCACAAATTATTTCATCAATGTCGTCCTGTAAGAGATGTGTCAATATTTCGATCGGTCGTCGAACTGCGTAGTGGTGTCAAGAAGGAGTGAAGTCAAGAGGAGTGATGGTGTCAAAATTGAAAATAGTAGTTTCAAGATAAGTTGTCTCACAATTTGAAATCTGGGTTCATACCCCGGTCAATCCAATACTTTTCTGAGTTTCTTCCCTATTCAGTAATTGGTCATGATCTCATCAAATTGAATTTGAAATCCCCAAAATCCTGACCATTAAGGTCTGTTTTGCACAACTACATGCCCAATTCTTACGTCATAGCAAACTTGAAAAGTAACCAACCAGGTGCTTCGATGCTTCGTTATTGCATCCCTTAGTAACCATTCCATAAACCACACAAACACACCTTACTTCATACATTGTGTGTGTGAGTGTGTGTGTGAGTTTGTGCATGTCTGTACTGTGTGTTTGTGTGTGTGTGTGTGTGTG
>CAMPET010000090.1:143265-162311 GCA_946803715.1 Beroe ovata
TGTTTGTGTATGTGTGTGCGTGTGTGTGTGTGTGTGTGTGTTTGTGTGTGTGTGTGCGCGCGTTTGCATCGTGTAAGTGTATTTAAATTACATGCTTATTGCAATGCACGACTGCACTGATTGGATATTGATTCTCTACTTCACTGAAACAAGCATGAGCTGAGAGCTATACTTTATACTATAGAGCACACTACAGCTCAATGACATGATGACATAATGACACGATGACATGATGACATAATGACATAATGGATTGATTGACTCTGCACACCGCGCTCACGACTCCTCACTTTCTATGGCGACAGCTACTGTCTAATGTCAGCTGTCAGATGTAATGTGAATTATGTAACGGTTACTGTCAGAACACATGAGTGATGCTCATTCACATGCCAAATATTACATCATGTCTAGCTGGAGTAGCAGTGAAGTAGGCGATAAGTTAACTCTAGCTGCAGCCAGCAGTGTAAAATTTCATATGCTGAGCATCACATGAGATTGGCAGCCTGAGAAAAACCTCAAACTTAGCTTACTACTGTTATACACAACAAGTAAAGATCCATTATACGTTTTTTCAAAGTAAAGATTCTAGGTTCATTGTAGGTTCATTGTAGGTTCATTCTACATTCCTTCATCCATCATTACAATGCCCCTCTACCAAGCTTCCTACATCATGCAAAGCCGGCCACTGTCTACTCTATCATTTTACCGGTCCCGTCCAGAAGTCTGCCACATTCGGTTAAACAGGTTCTGTCTAGCAAGAAACAGCCAGCTCTGTCCATCCTACATTACCATCATTAGTAGCATCTTGTTACCATGGGAACACGTTATAATTACCATGGTACCACGTTATGATTGCCATGGTAACACTACATTTACCATAGTTACACGTTACTTAACATTGTAACACGTTAGTATAGACCATGATAGCTATAAGAATTAAGATATATTGCCAGTAGTTTCTATGGCAACCAGTCACAAATCGACCGACATAATATTTACCTTTGATTTGAGCACCGCACTTTTTGGTCTGTAAAACTTGTCCGCAACCTGCAACAACAAGGTAGAATTCTTTACAATCTCATTTTCTAGAATTTTACCAGAATTATAGTTTTTAGATCAATCTTTTAGAAGCAATAAACATGTCAACACAACTTATCGATCTACATAATTATTCAATTAATGAGTACCTAGTCTTGTGTCATTTTACACTCAAGATCAGTGCACTCAAGATATTACAATGTTTAGTGTGGAGGTATTTTCAATAATCTCGTATTGAAACCATGCATGTATTCTGCATTCAGCATGTAGCTAGATCCAAGAATTGTTGAAGAGAACAATTGATACTCAAGTAATAATTGTGTAGATTCATGATTGAGACGAACGGAATAAAAAATGTAGATTTACGAAAAAGCGAAGTAATTCTATCAATTATGTTACATACACACCCATACACACCCATACACACACACACACACATCGTACACCCTGCTGTACAACAGCCAAGGGCTCACACATCATACACGGGCGACTCGTCTTAGGATGAAGGGGGTGGGGGCATTTATGAAAAACACAGACGAAAGCCACGATTTTGACGTACGTTCGACAGTGAGAATAGGAGAGCCTCATGTCGGCTGGATGGTGTTGAGATAGGCGGGCAGGAGACCAGGTGATGCTGGGCAGAGTAGATAAATCCTCGGTGATGAAGAGGTTCTGTAACCTGAGTGGGGGATGAGGATTGAGGAAGAGTGAGGTTGGGCGATAGAGGGAAAAAAGAGGAAAAAAGAGAGAGAGAGAAAAGGGGAGGAAAAAGAGGGGAAAGAGAGTGAGATGGGGAATACTGCGGGCTGAGGGGATGGAGTGGTTCTGTAGCCTGGGTAGAGAGCGGGGTGGTGAGGTGGGAGATGGATAGAGGGGTGAGGTGGGAGGTGAGCAGGGGTGAGAGGAGTGAGGGGAGAGTGAGGAGAAAGTATGAGTTTGAGGAAAATGGAGTGGGAAAAATATCGGACTAGAAGGGAGGGCAGGGGAGCGAGGAAGGGGTGTAGAACAGAGGTGAGAAGGAAAAGGGGTGGGAGAAAGAGAGGGGTCATGAGCTAGAGAATGCTGGAAAAGTAATGAAATGACCAAACTCACACTAAAGAGAAACTCTAACTGACTTCCACTACACTTAGACAGAAGTCTTTCCACAAACAGCCGTCTCTGTAAGATATGAAACATGAAATTTACAAATTGGGAATCTTGAAATTAATTCGCTATCAGATTACCCAATTTTCATGGTGCCGATATCTGTATTTATACCACTCACGCATTCATTATTCCACTGTTCTAAACACTCTTTAACTATGTTGTTTTGATCTTTAAACTTCACGGCTCTTCGTTGCATCCTAAAATCCAAGAATAATTCGTTGCCATGGAAATGAATGAAAATGGAACAATTCATTTTGAATTAGAGGACAAATATAACTGCCGAGAACTGAAGGTAACAGGTTGAACTATCAGTTAGGTATGAATTTCACAATCACAAATCATGAATCCCGGTCAAACGAATTTGAGCTAAAAAGATGGGTTTAAGGATATGTTATTACTTTAACACGCTACCTATCATAGTGTGCAAGTCACCAATTTGTCAAATACAGCTAAAAACTTATCAACAGGACAAAAATGTCAAAATGTCTCGTTAAGTTCAGTGGTCAAAACTTTTGGTCATCTTTTGAATCTCCTTTGCTTTTCTTCTTCTTTTCGGTTTTCTCATCTTTCATCTCATTCGGCCTCTTATCCTTTTTCTGTTTATCATCTTTCAGTTTATCATTTTTCCCATTTTTCTTACCCTTATCTTTCTCTTTCTTGCCTTTTTTATTCTTTTTATCCTTCTTATCCTTTTTCTCTTTTTTATCCTTTTTCTCTTTCTCATCCTTTTTCCCTTTTTTATCCTTTTTATCATTCTCTTCCTTCACTTTCCCTCCCTTATCACCCACCTTGAGGAGTACAGCATCCCGGGCAGACTTCTTTGTCCACATTGAGTCCAACAGACAAGTGACAAGTACATCTTCTGACAATTCTCCTTTTTTGATCACTAAACTCCGCTCAGTTGAGGAGTAGAAGGTTGATTCCCCTACCACAAACCATGTTGAAAGTCTCATGAAAAATGGACCTCTGCATGTGAGGATAGTACTAGAATCATCTGCCACCCTCTTTTCTATCTTAGCTCGACTTCTAACATCACATTCAGCAACCATCATCTTTCGTTTGGTTGCTTCATAACAGGCCCCGTTGATACAATGGGCATCTGCACAACCCACCTTCTTACAAGGGCCACGGTTGCATGAACACTTGTACCCACCATAAGAGTTCTCGCACTCCCCATCCCCGCAGTACGCAGTGCCGCTGCACTCATCGATATCAGTACAGTTGTGAGCTGAGAACCCCCGACAATACTGGCAGGTTAATCCCTCGTATTCGGGTTGGTCACAGAAGGTGAGCCCGGACTCAGTTGCACAGGAGATTGTGTAGCCTCCACCGGGCACTCGGTCCCAAGTGCATGTTTGCATGTTCTGCGCGCAGACCTTCTCATCGCACTGCGCGCACATTGCGGTTTCGTTGGCAGGGTCAGGGACACACACTGCCTGAATTGCACAGTCAAATGCAGTGCCACTTTTGAACATCCCTTCTTCAACACAGTTTGATATTGAGCAGGTGTTATTGAAGATTGGCAAACGCCCTGAAACAATCATTGGGTATTGCATTGAAAGTTGAATAACAATAGCTCCAAAACAAGCTAGAACATGTGCTGTAGAATGGAAATTTGAAACACAATCTTTGAATTACCAGTGTTGTCAGGAATTTCCATAGCAACACTATCCATGGTAGGAGCAATGATAGATAGTGCACAAGCAGTCATCACAAAACCCTGATTGCATTTGACCTCTGCATTTCTAGATCTCGCAAAGTGGATACTAACTGCAGATATATGCTCATCAATCCCACAAGGATCGGATATGAAACGTTTTCTACACACAAGTGTCATTTGCAGCTCATTGGTACTTTGACTGTTTACATTAATAACTCTTGCCTCACAGCCATATGTTAAAATTTTTTCATCATTGACCTTGAAAGTTTTAAGAGACTTAATAGTTTTTCCAAATTCATTTATATGGCAGGAGATTGGAGCATATTCAGTGGGGCAATCTAGCACGAATGCTGCTTCACTTTGATCCTTTATAACCTGAAATAATGCAAATTAATATGCCCATATTATACCTTCTGAGTAAATTATTACTACGGATATTCGAATAAAAATGCGAGCAAAATTTCAATATGGAAAAGGGGTATTATTACTTTATTAAGAGGCTGCTTACATAGGTATCCCATATTAACATAATTTAAGTGATAAGTAGAAGGAGAGGGGTTTTTCAAATGATAATGCCACAGGTTTTGTAATGTTTACTTACTGTTTCACTGACTATGATATCGTCATTGGAAACAAACCAAACGTCGTCATTTCCTTCAGCTCCATGATACTGGTTTGCTAACACAAACTTCGACAAGCCTTGGATTAAAAGCAAATAAGAAACTAACATTTTGAATGGCAGGTATCTTCACAAAATACGGTACCTATTTAATAACTCTAATGCATACCTTCAAATGTATTGATGCAAATGAATTCCCAGATTAACTCCTGATAAATATTTCGCTGATGCTTGCAAATTTTACATTACTACCAATAGAGTACCTTTATCAACTATCAGGGCAACTATATCACTTTATCACTTAACTAATTGAAAGCAGACATCGGTACCTATTACATCATATCAAGCAGCATTCTCACAATATGTTAGAGTAGGATCATAGGGGTGATCTTTGTTTATAACGTAATCTCTGTTGATGTGTTGGGAAACTAAAAAAAATGATAAGAATGTACCAACGATTGTCAATTTCCCCCCCATCAGGAGCAGCATGGCGCTCAATTTCTAAGACGTGGAACTGACTTTCACGTGCCTCAGCAATCTGCATAAGCGAGAGCATAATTTATTATTGATGAATTCATAATCCAAATATTCAACTTGAGCCGAGATGAGCTCCATAATCCGAATCAAGTATTCAATCTAGTGAGTTCCTCTTGCCATTCAACTTAAATATTCATCATGGGTGAGCAGCATATCAAAGTTATATGGATAAAAAAACTTTTTTGAAACTTTCAACTTAGAAACACCTTTCGTGAGGTAGCTTGAATATTTTATCTCGAATTTGTCCCCAATCATGTATCCCTCAATCATGTAAATGTGCTAGTTCCCTGATGATTGTCTCGTCATGAAACACGTGTCGGGCCACACTCATTAAAACTTGACGTCATTTGCTAACTCGAATTTCGACATTTATGAGCCCCCCCCAACTTTTTAAACCAGCAGTTTCTTTCGTAAGATCTGCTGTTCAAAACCAGGCATTGAGTAGGTATGTCAAGCATTTGAAAATCGACCACACTAGAATAAGGTAGGTATTTCTTCATTTTCTCTTGACTCGATTGATATGAATTATGAAATCAGTTTCCTGTATCTTTTATTAACTATGACACTTGACAGGCATCAATACCTAAGCGGTAAGAGATATGGACTACAGAAGCTAATATGCTATCTACGTCAGTACTGAATGATGCATGTAAGTACATTTGCACTTTTTCATTACTGCTCTTTCTTGAACCATCATTGGTCTCTGGAAACGTTCACTATCTGGATCACACAACCAATCGACAGTGGCCATCTCTGATCTCAAATCAACCGGTGTCCTTTGAGGGTTACAACATAACGAATTGCAGTTTCGTTGTTGTGAGGTCGTTTCTGAAGGAGCAATGCTTTGTGAATGGCAAACCATACTTCAAATGTCCGTTCTCCAACACCTATTACAGAGTTTTGGTAATGAAGTGTCGACATCAGGTTTTTACCCATGTTTGTGAAAATGACACGACGTTTTATCAGTCATGTGGTCATTTCATATGCAGTAGTCCGGATTTGAATGGCAAATCGCCTGGTGTTGGGGTCTGTGGGGAGATAGTCTGTGGTGATTATAGCATGGTAGGAGGAATTTCTTATGAAACATATGCTCGAAACTTGATTTATGGAGAGACAAGTCTTGATCGTTGCAATGGTGTCAATGATTGTACCAACAAAATTGATGGAACAGCAGTTGATGAAAGAATGTGCAATAAAACTGAAAATAATACTGATCTATTCCTTTGTACCCCAAATGATATCTTCTCAAGGGCTGTGAACTCAGTGAATGTTTGTGACGGCCACTGTGACTGTGACCAAAATTGTCATGATGAGGCTAACTGCTTCAACTGGTCAGTCGGACTCATATGCCGGATGAAATACAGAGGTTATTGGGGTGGATACGACTATGTACCGCCTCGTAGCATTTGTGATGCCCAGGAGGATTGTATGAGAGGGATAGATGAACAAAATTGTGAAACAGGGGAGGTTTGCCATTCAGATACTTACAGCTTAATTGTGCGAAACCTGAGTAGATCGCTAAATAGCAAGAACAAATGTGGAGTGGCAGATAAAAGGGAAATATACAGAGTCTGTAGTGATTATAGTGATCAAATGAACTGTACTGATGATGTAAGTTTGATAAGTCCCTTACTATGCGATATCAAAGGATTTCCAACAACATTATCCCAACATGTGATCTGCAAAAATCTGAGTCTCTGTGATGATGGAATTGACAGCAAATGTGTCCAATTAGACAACAGCTGTACAGTTCACAAACATAGAATGTGTGATTTCAAACATGATTGCCAGCTAAAATTTGATGAAAGCAACTATATATGTGGTAGCTTCATAGAAGATTTTCATTGCATCAGAAGACTGTCCCCCATGAAGCTGTTTATGAGGTTTCCATCTGATTGGGTACTAGATGGAGTGAAGGATTGTGCAAGTGGAATAGATGAAGACCCCACTAGGTGGCACAAGCAGTGTGGAACTGGTATAATTAACAAATTTGTCACCCTCAAAAGCCTACCTTTCAACTGCACCCGGGTCACACTGCTCAAGTGTCCTCGTAATGGAAACTTTCATTTGGTCATAGATGATGTGTGCAACACTTCATCTAACTGTGATTACAGTCTGTGCTTAGCTTCCCGGCAGGCACATCAAGTAAACAGGCTCACAGCCATAGATAACCATGTCACAAGACTCAAAAGAAGGATAACTTTATTCTTCTGCCTTCCGGGACTACAAAGTTTACAGAGGTCTATTGGATTATGTGAAGACTTTAAGCTGAAAAGAAGGGAAATTGCTAAAGGCATTTCTGATTCAACAATGATAGCCTCAAACTCCATCTTTGCTGCAGGTATAAATTGCTTTGACATATTTGGTGAACTTTTCATATATTTAATTTGCACTGGGCAGTGTGTTCCCTCTGCAGAATGTCCTTTGAATAAAACAATTCCACCAACATCCTGTGGTAACTATCGCTCCGAAGATAGAGCAATGACAATAACTGAGAGTGGTTTCCTCACTGTCGTTCTGAAGAAGAGTGACCAATCATTTCATCAGGATATCTTCAGTTGTGCAAATGAAAACTGTATACCATTGCACAACATCTGTAATTTGCAGGACGATTGTGGTGATGCTTCTGATGAAGCTGGGTGCAGCAATAATTTTAGGTGTAAATCTGGTGAGTTTATACCATTGTCCAGGAAATGTAATGGGAACTTCGATTGTTTGGACTTTAGTGATGAATGCAATGACCACTGTGACAATCAAGTGAAAATATTCAAGCACATCCCCCTGAGCATTGTTGCATGGGTCACAGGTGCGGCATCAGTCCTTCTGAATGCCTTTGTGTTGTGGAAAAATTCCAGAGAGCTGAAGAATTCAAGTACAAGTGTTGCCAAAGAGAATAATTGTCTCATGACAGTCATATCACTGGGTGACTTTCTCCAGGGTGCATTCATTATGCTGGTTGCTGCTGCAGACAGATTTATCAATAAAAGTACATGTATAACTCAGTTCAAGTGGACAACAAGCTTCACTTGCAACTTTCTAGGTGTCATATCAACAACTGGATCACAAATATCACTACTTTCAATGACCTTACTTAGTGTTAAAAGGGCAAAGGGTATAAGATCTCTGGTAAGACCTTCCAAAGACTTATCAATTAAGTCATTGATCACTCTAGCAATTCAAATAACTGTTGTTTTTGCTTTGGCTTTAATCGTGGCTATCATTCCCCTGACTTCAATAACTGAAGAAATATTTGTGTCAAGTTTGGCTTATGAAAACAATCTTTTTGTGGGAAAGGTAGACAAGGCTCGACATATCAAAATACTGGAGGTTTACTATGGACGTTTTTCAAAGTCCAACCATACATGGAAACTAATCAGGAAGCTTGTTGCAGAAATGTTCATCAATACTAGTGTTGAAGGGAGCAAGATCGGTTTTTATGGAAGTAATGGTTTTTGTCTCTTCAATTATTTTGTAAGGAAAGAAAATTTAGAAAAGTTTTTCTCCGGCACAGTGCTGATATTCAACCTGACTTGTGTCTTAGTAATTGCAATAAGCTATCTGACTGTGAATATTTCTGCCATGAAAAGCTCAACAGTTGCCGGTGTACAAAACAAGGCAGTGCTGAAAAGAAACAAAGCTATTCAAAGGAAGGTTGCTATATTGATAGCAACAGACATCCTCTCTTGGGTACCCTTCATACTCACAACAATAACACATTTTTTCAAGATACTTGATGCTTCTAGCTGGTATGGTGTTTTCAGTATAATCATCCTCCCCTGTAACTGCCTAATAAATCCTTTGATGATATTGGAGAAAGAGATCAGATATATTGGGAAGCACTGCACCACTACACTGTGCCTTATCAGGAATAAAGTTATGCTCTTCACCAATAGAAATGCCGTGGAAAATATATCAATGGACCATAATTGATATAACTTGTAACTAATTACTTCCATTTTTCCATCATCAAGTTGGTTACTCCTGATGAAGGGGACCTTGCAATGTTCACATGTAAATTCCAACTATCACGAACTAACTTAAACAGTTGAACACTGCATGATGATAATGACAACAATCTAATATACTCATTGGAGGTCAGCTGCATATATGAACAGAGGTGGTAGTGCAGCAAGCACATAGATTTCAAAGATTTATATGAAAGCTCGTACCTTGGAGTGACAATTTGCCAGACGTGCGTTTGCGTTATTTATATCTGTCTACTGCTTTTTAGCTTCACCTAATGTTATTTGTCTTTTTTGAAGAAGTTGCCGGATGCAATGATGCATTATCAATTTGTGATTATTTGTTGTCTTTCTGCTCTTAGACGCGTGCGCGCTTCTATCATGATCAGTCATTGTAGGATTTCACCCTACCCTTGCTGGCGGGATTTTATCCCTGGCAAGGGCGGATTGAAAACCCAGCTGCTATTCTGCCTCGTTTGAATCCGCGCACGACGGTTCTTGCGACGCGCCTGCCAGCTTTTATGCTAACCTAACTTTAACCCTAACCTTAACGGCTAGGGTTAGGGTTAGGGTCAGGGTTAGGGTTAGGGTTAGTATAGGGTTAGGGTAAGGGTTAGGGTACTATGGTTAGGGTTAGGTTAGGGTTAGGTTTGGGTTAGGTAAGGGTTAGGTTAGGGTTAGGGTTAGGTTAGCATGAAAGCTGGCAGGCGCGTCGCAAGTACGGTCGTGCGCGGATTCAAACGAGGCAGAATAGCACGAGCCTTAAACAAACCGTCCGGCATGGCTGCATGGCACTGGATTCCAGCAAATTGGATGCATATTATTTCGCAAAATATTTTTCTCATTCACAAACTTATCTTTCAATATGTATATTTAACGAATAATTCTGAAACTTTGTCACCAAATAGAGAAAACAAAGCTGGTCTAAGCAATGAAAAATGGTTCAAATTCCCCACTGCTAGCCAGAGTTATGGATTCTTCCCCTTATAGCTCACAGCTCAGCTTATGAATCATTCAGAAAGCTGATTTCGCAAGCTTCGTTGAAAACGTAAGTATCTATCAACAAAATTTCAGCTTTATAATGAACTATACACCCATGCGGGCATGATGAATTGTAGCAAACAGTATGTGATTGGCATGTGCCAGTCAAGAGCTTTAAGATGCTCTTTTAGATTTGTTCTACGTCTTTCTGAGCTGAGTTATGGACGTAAACTCATCAGATTTTCACAGGTTGGTTTCAAACCATCATAACATGATTTGGCTTGAAAAAGCAATCATCTATGATTTCATTGGTGGAGTTTGAACAAAAGAGTCCCTGGTAATTTCATTTTAACAATCAACCATATAGTTGGTCGTGAAAATAAAATTACCAGGGACTCTTTTCTCACCAAATAATGGTGTTAAACTTTTTTGCTCCTAGCCCTTGTTCTTGTACCATGTACAACTCTCTCAAATCACAATTCCTGGAAGTGAGACCTGTTTCTCTGGCGGACGCTGTGTACAAGAAACAGATCATAACATCCCACATAATGACCATGCACTGAACACTTGAACACTTGTCTTATGTTATCTGACCTATGCTTATTATTACTACGCATATGCACACGATGCAGCCTCTTATTATACTCTAATCACTGATCTGAAAGGTCGTTTGCCTAGTGGGGACAACATGTCAACCTCATGCCTGTAGCTCCAACGCTAATTGTGTAACATATCATTACCAAAAAATATTTTCAGTAACTTGTGCCAGTGTCAATGCAACAATGAGGCAACAATAGCACCTCAATAAGGCAACAATAACATACCAATACTGCAACAATGTTACAACAATAACACAAACAAACAGCGACTAAAATGTAAACAACAATAAGGCCACAATAATGCAACAATCATGCAACAACAATAAGACAACAATAATGCAACAACAAGACAACGAACCCCGTTTGCGACTGTCGACTCAAATTAGACAACCATAACGCAACAATAACGCAACAATTCACTATTAGCACTAGCATATGTTGATTGTGTTTGCATCTGTTAAGCTCTGTTGACAGGGTAATAACCCTGTTATGCGGGCTTGTGTTTGATGATTAAATAAAAAAATTTAATCAGGCTTGATTCACCCTTGTTTATATCACAATGTGAGGCTACCCATACCTTACATTCGGCCCACACCTATCCCAAAAAAATGTCAAATATGCGTGTCAACAGTTGCGATAAGGCAAAATGGAGCTTTTGTCTTATTGTTGCGTTATTTTTGTCTACATTTAAGTGTGAGTTTGGGCACTATTCATTATCCACAGCTAGTTCT
Organism: Beroe ovata; assembly: GCA_946803715.1. Classification (NCBI taxonomy): domain Eukaryota; kingdom Metazoa; phylum Ctenophora; class Nuda; order Beroida; family Beroidae; genus Beroe; species Beroe ovata. The sequence continues at coordinate 154,539 of CAMPET010000090.1, forward strand.
AGTGCTTGTCCTCAGACGATCCTTACCTATGCAAATGGTGCCACATTGGGATAAACTAATGTGAGGATGTATCATATTGCCCGCCTTCTTCGTGTGCCTGTTCAGTTTGTTATTCTCTGTTCATTCCTCCTTACAGCCCTAATACATGATACAACTATACCAGTAAAACAAATTGTGAGTAAAACAAATTGTTTATATTTTGCTGATTTGGAACCATCATTCACATTAGGTACTGAGTAAGATGTTAGTAGCTAGCAGTAAAAAGCAGTACGTACACTAGATACATTGACTCGATATGACTTGCAGCAACAGTTGTTTGTAGCCAATGCTGATAGCCATGGTGCCTATCTCACTGGAATATTGGAAACTCAGATATGACAAACTCAAATATTGGGCATTCCTCTCAGTCTATCAAGTAGGTAAACAAGTAATCAGTGCTTGTTTGAGTCTTAGTATAATGCAGTAATACCAGTGTTTCATCGACGCAGTTTAAAGTCTTGTCTACTGTGACACAGTGCTGTGTACAGCAGTGGCCATATCTAAAATGTTCCATTATCTCTTTGTCCTATACTAATATTTACTTTCCATTCTTTCATTGAAGCACATGNGATAAGTTTCTTATAAAAAAAACTGAGTGTATTATTATTACTACGCACATGCACGCCTTGCAGCCTCTTATTTTATTCTATTCATTGATCTGAAAGGTCGTTAGCCTAGTGGGGACAACATGTCAACCTTGTTATGGATGTAACTTCAACAATTAAAGTAGAATATTAAAGTAGGTAACAAAAAGGGAAATTAGGTAGGAAGCAAGTTGGCACGGTAATTGGGCAAATCATGAAATTACAGTGATCTAGCTCAATTAGTCTGTTGTCAGCTTTGCCCTTGGATGCCTCTAACCATGAATATTAATCTCTCTAATTTTATTATTGAAATGAACCCTTGGCCAGAGAGATCATATTATCATGTTAAGTAACTCTGAGTTCAGTTCCAATATTACCATACAAATTCCGTCTCTTCTCTCCTCTCAATGGACGCACATAACAACCCTCCAACTCAAAGTACAACAACCTCATGCCTGTAGCTCCAACGCTAATTGTGTAACATATCATTACCAAAAAATATTTTCGGTAACTTGTGCCAGTGTCAATGCAACAATGAGGCAACAATAGCACCTCAATAAGGCAACAATAACACACCAGTACTGCAACAATGTTACAACAATAACACAAACAAACAGCGACTAAAATGTAAACAACAATAAGGCCACAATAATGCAACAACAATAAGACAACAATAATGCAACAACCCCGTTTGCGACTGTCGACTTATATTTGACAACAATAACGCAACAATAACGCAACAATTCACTATTATATTAGCACTAGCATATGTTGATTGTGTTTGCATCTGTTAAGCTCCGTTGACAGGGTAATAACCCTGTTATGCGGGCTTGTGTTTGATGATTAAATCATAGAAATTGATCAAGCTTGATTCACCCTTGTTTATATCACAATGTGACGCTACCCATACCTTACATTCGGCCCACACCTATCCCAAAAACATGTCAAATATGCGTGTCAACAGTTGCAATAAGGCAAAATGAAACTTGTTGTCTTATTGTTGCGTTATTGTTGTCTACATTTAAGTCGCTTGTTGGGTTATTGTTGTATTATTGTTGTCCTATCATTGTGTTGCCCTATTGTTGCATTGACCCTGGCACTAGTTGCCAGATTTTCACTTAGTGGAAGGCTTTATTAGATGCCTATTGACAGCATATTATTGAGACAGAAATACCATTCACATAAACATTTTACAAGTTAGCCACTGTGAGTTTGGGCACTATTCATTTTCCACAGCTACTTCTAGTGCTTGTCCTCAGACGATCCTTACCTATGCAAATGGTGCCACATTGGGATAACTAATGTGAGGATGTACCATATTGCCCGCCTTCTTCGTGTGCCTGTTCAGTTTGTTATTCTCTGTTCATTCCTCTTTACATTCCTCCCTTATACATGATATAACTATACCAGTAAAACAAATTGTTAGTAAAACAGATTGTTTATATTTTACAGCATTGGAACCATCATTCACATTAGGTACTGAGTAAGATGTTGTTAGCTGACAGTAAAAAGCAGTACGTACACTAGATACATTGACTTGATATGACTTGCAGCAACAGTAATTGTTTGTAGCCAATGCTGATAGCCATGGTGCCTATCTCACTGGAATATTGGAAACTCAGATATGACAAACTCATATATTGGGCATTCCTCTCAGTCTATCAAGTAGGTAAACAAGTAATCAGTGCTTGTTTGAGTCACGTGACACAGCTGTAATGAGTTGGGTATTCGCGACGTTGGGTATTCGCGACATTGGGTATTCTAGAAGTTGGGTATTCCGTACTGTTACCAAGTAATACCAGTGTTTCATCGACGCAGTTTTGTGTGGCAAGTCTTGTCTACTGTGACACAGTCCTGTGTACAGCTGTGGCCATATCTAAAATGGGGAAAATGTTCCATTATCTCTTTGTCCTATAGTAATATTTACTTTCCATTCTTTCATTGAAGCACATGTCCTATGATTCAAGAAGGGGTGAGACGACTCAAGACATTTTGTGGTGAGTGAATATCCGTGTTTTTATCTATAATTGTCATGATGTCGATATTATGACCACGTGTGATGGCAATGAATGTTGAATGACAATTTTGGCGGGAAACTTTTACGGAAGGCGCAGTGCAAGCCCAGAGGAACTTCTCGCGCTCTTATGAGAATTAAGCGCGCGCGCTGATCTGATAGAGAATTTAATGATAAATTACGGTGCCATCCACCAATTCTATGAAAGTGTGACCGAACCGGAATAGCCACTGATGACTCATTGAAGATAATCATTTCTCAGAAAATGGAAATTTCCTGAAAATAGTTCCCGAGTTTCTAACGGCCAACTTCATTCATTCCAATATTGAACTTTCTGTCCCGATGTCCGGCTCATTTGAAGACTTTCCAAACATTGTGAGAAGTGAAAGGTCTTAACTGAGGTCCGCAAACTTTGGATTGCGCATTGGCGACTTAATGCCAGAAATTATGATAGAAATGATAGTAGAAATAATTATCTGCTCTCAAGGCAATAAGTTGCAACGAACATCAATCCATTCCTGCATACATTCCGATTCCTGCACAAGTTTCACCCCTGGACCTTCACACAAGATGCCAATCCTATCCTAACTCTAACCCCCAACCTCCTAAAAACCTAAGTTGGTCATCGAATCATGAAAAGCGTCGTTTCTGGTCAGTCATGATGTAGGTACCTATCCTATTAATCATTTAACCTACCTTAATCATAGAATCAATCCTAAATACTAATTAGAGAAAAGCCTCTATAAAGTTTTTCATGAATGTTGCTAATCGACGTTCACAATTCAGCTGTATGTGATGGTGAAGTGTATTTTGTTCAAGGAAACTGATGAATTTTGTTGTTAACAGCATTTCTTTGTGATGTTATTGGCAAAGAAAAGACTCATTAAACTTTAGATTCGAGTGATTCTTGAAAATGTAATATCGACAAGAACCTTATCGGCTCAGATTCTTTACCAACGCCTTCACGGCCACGATAAGTCGCACTTTACAATATATATCGCAAACTTGAGTGAGTCATAATTCACGATTCATGCTGTATTGAGCTTTGATCGGCTATAATATTGACGTGTCACTCACAAACTACACTTCAAATCCCGTCTCTATATTATCGATTCACCCCCCCCCTATCACACGATACACGCTATTGCTTGCAACAGTGTCTCCCGAGAGAAGCGAGCAACACTGAATTGTGTGGATTTAGCTCGCTTGTCTGTGCGAGCGCGTCTTGCCGGCACCCATCAATTGTTTTGGCAATTGCACCAGAGCTGATTATAATGAGCCATTTCCCTCTTGTCCGCATGGGATTTGTCCCCCGGAAATCTACACGTGTAGGGATTGGGGATTCCTACTCCTCCTGTTATTGAGGGCGACCTCATAAATTCGATGGAGACGTTTCTAGGTTGTTGTTCGTGTTTTTTCTCTTCAGCTTCTTCAGCTATGGTATTGCAGATTCGTGCCCTAATTTTACAAGTTGATTACTCATGCTTATTAGAATAGGCCTCTGAATATACTGCTATATTAATTTGTGGACGCAAGACTGGGAAACAACGGAAATTGATCCTCGTTCTGCTATAGTATAGGGCGTTTGACGCCTCATTTTCGTTTTTTGAATTTATATGATAGTTTTGACGGGCAATTACTCTAACTTTTCTCTATGTAGCAGCGGCTGATGTTGCTCACTACAGCCATCCTGGCAATGTAAGTCTACCGGTATAACTTACTGTACTGTCCTAATGTTCCACGGGCTATTTCACGAATATACCAATCCTAAGACATGAGTCGCGACCATTATCACGGGATTTCGCGGCACACGACACCTCAGAACGATGCTAAATAGTTAATTTCCTGAGGTCCAGCTAGACCCTGCACTAAACCCCTCCCTCTTAACACCCTCCTATTCACACTCTCCTCCCAGCTCAAACTGCCAGCTGTTGTCCTAGACGTACAGCACCATCTAAACCCTTCAACCTCCTCTGAACAACGCCGTTTTCTCGATCCAAAACGCCCCCTTAGTCTCTATCTTATCCCCCCTTTCTCTCTTATCCCCCCTTTCTCTCTTATCCCCCCTTCCCCTCGCAGATTGCCAGCAGTTGTCTTCTCGGGACAGCACACCCCATCTGGATGGGCGTGTGCCCCACTCTCCAATATCAAGGCATCTCATGAGGATTGTTTGGGAGCTGCTAACTATGACGGCGCCACATGGAGTATAAGCACTAAGAAGGTATGACTTGACAACACTTAGTGCAACAGCTTAACAACCCTTAGCAACTCTTGGCAACAACACTTTGCAACAATTATTTCCTTACAATATCGTAGTACTACGACGAAATTTATTGTCATGAGTGTGTAGTCAACTCTCACTGTTCATCGAATTTCCCCTCAATAATGTCAGAAAACTGCTCCCCGAAATCACTGGCAATCCCAAAATCACCGGTTATCATAATATCACCGGTTATCATAATATCACCGGTTATCATGATATCACCGGTTATCATAATATCACCGGTTATCACAATATCACCGGAAATCATAATATCACCGGTTATCATAATATCACCGGTTATCATAATATTACCGGTTATCATAATATCACCGGTTATCATAATATAACCTCAGGTTGACGGTGGGATTAACCGATTCTGCGTCGTGACTCTATCCGGAGCTGGTATTGGAGAGAACCAAGACTTCTACGTCAAGGGAACTTTCACAACGACAGAAAACATTGGACCCTACGGAGGTACATATCATGATATCACGATATCATATCACATGATATGTCACATGATATCATATCACATGATATGTCACATGATATCATATCACATGATATGTCACATGATATGTCACATGATATCATATCACATGATATGTCACATTGAACTCAGTTAAACTCGGTTCCTCCATGTTTACACTTACAGAAAGTTGGAACCCCGCTACCGCATTTCCTCACTCCAGATGACGTCACTATTCATATGTTACATGACACGTCACTACCCACTAATTATTCACTGATCAAATAATTAATTACCTAATTAATTCCCAGGTATCTCATTCAACATGGACGGCACCGATAGCGGTAATTACGTCATGATGAGACTGAAGAACTCCGGCGCTTCTAACGTGGAAGCAGGACGACTTATCAACAAGTTCAAGTCTCAGAGCGAAGCTAAGGTCTCGACCACAGCTAATGCTGCCGTGGCTGCCGGATCTGCTACTCTTGGTAAGATCATGGGATCAGGTTATGATGGCTTAAAAAGGCATAAGGTGGTTAGGAATTTGGAGNTATCATAATATCACCGGTTATCATAATATCACCTCAGGTTGACGGTGGGATTAACCGATTCTGTGTTGTGACTCTATCCGGAGCTGGTATTGGAGAAAACCAAGACTTCTACGTCAAGGGAACCTTCACAACGACAGAAAACATTGGACCCTACGGAGGTACATACCATATGTCACATGATATCATATCACATGATATGTCACATGATATGTCACATGATATGTCACAATGTCACATGATATGTCACATGATATGTCACATGATATCATATCACATGATATGTCACATTGAACTCAGTTANTCACATGACATGTCACATGATATGTCACATGATATGTCACATGATATGTCACAATGAACAAAGTTTAACTCAGTTCCAATCCATGTTTGTAGGAAGTTGGAACCCCGCTACCAGTTTAAATGAATTTCCTTACCCCACATGACGTCACTATTCATTTATGACATGACACGTCACTTGTCCCAGTATAAAGTCACTATAAAAGTCTTATGACGCCACTAATTATCCAGTAATTATCCAGTAATTATCCACTAATTAATTTCCACTAATTATCCACTGATTATCCACTAATTAATTCCCAGGTATCTCATTCAACATGGAGGGTACCGATAGTGGTAATTACGTCATGATGAGACTGAAGAACTCCGGCGCTTCTAACGTGGAAGCAGGACGACTCATCAACAAGTTCAAGTCCCAGAGCGAAGCTAAGGTCTCGACCACAGCTAATGCCGCCGTGGCTGCTGGATCTGCCACCCTTGGTAAGAGCATGGCATCCTGTGATGGTGCGAAGTAATTCTATTTATATCCTTCACTGCAAGATTCATGTCACACACACCCACACACAAGCGTCAAGCATACACACACATCGACACACACACACACACACACACACACAAATCTTACACCCTGCTGTACAACAGCCAAGGGAACACACATCATACACGGGCTGATCGTGGTTGTATGGAAATTATTCAATGTCTGACACATATGGGATACCCATAATTTCAATCAATAATTTAATGGTCAATACTCAATAGTCATTAGTCATATTTTGAAAATTTTTGACCATTACTCATCATGATCATCTGAGTACAGTATTCGCGAGACTCTATCCAATAATACAAGAATAAGGAGTAGACATCAAACTTCAATTTTACATCTCTCAGAGATCCTGATCAATGAAGGTAAGGAATCAGTCTACATCAACGGAGTCCTCCAAACCGATATCTCCGGTTACCAACCATTCTACGTTGAGCCCGGCGCGGTGGGATTCGCATTCCAGAACGCCAAGGATTGGGGTCTCAAGGTGTCCGGAGCGGAGGTCTGCTCGTACTGTGTCGGTGCTAACGGCGATAAGTACCTCATCGGAGAGTCGTATCAGGACGGTTTGAAAACGTGCACGTGTAATGGTGCCGGAGGGATGGAGTGTAAGTGCGGCGCGTCAATCTCTTGTACTGGCGGACTCCAGCCGCACACAGACCCTGTCACGTGCGAGTCAAAGTGTATCAGACGTAAGTGGTGGAACACAAGGATATATTTTGAAAAATTTCACATCTCCTATTTCTTTTATATGTGCTGCTTAGCGCTAAGTTTTTCTGCGTTGTCAAACACAAGGAAATAATTTTCAGCTCCTGGATCATGTTCCAGTACTGGTGATCCTCATTATGGTTCTTTTGATAACAGAAGGTTCGATTTCCACGGTCAGTGCACATACCAGGCTGCTAGTTGCGACGACTTCAAGGTACGTCTTATAGTTGCGTCAAATAACTATACGATTCTTTACGCACACAGACACTCACTGTACAAACAGACACACACACACACACACACACAC